>JAQGEP010000294.1:0-47362 GCA_028476805.1 Acrocalymma vagum
AGTCCCGTCTGATCTGATCTGATCTGGATTCAAAATGCACTCATTCAATTCAATCCATTCCCTTCCACTTCCTTTTAACTAACTAACCCATACCCACACAGACCCTCCAAACTAACCTCTTCGGCGTAATCCACGGCCTAAACACCTTCGTCCCATCGTTCCTTTCACGTTCTTCCTCTGCAGATTCTCCTCCATCCGCCATCGTAGTCACAGGCTCCAAACAAGGGATTACAAACCCGCCCGGCAACGCAGCGTACAACGCGAGTAAAGCAGCCGTGAAGACGCTGACCGAGCACTTGAGTTGGGACTTAAAAGACTCGGGTATTGGGGTGCATTTGCTGGTTCCGGGGTGGACGTTTACGGGGTTGGTGAGTTTGTGATTCTCATTTTCTTTTATTCGGATTGGATTGGATTGGATTGGATTGGATTGGATTCTCCTATGTTATATCTATTTGATGTCTTGGTATTGTTTACTCTACTTACTCGTCGTGTAGTCTGGAAACGTCCCCGGCGCATCGTCGAAGCCCAAACCTGACGGCGCGTGGTCGTCTGAACAGGTTGCGCAGTATATGTATGACAAGATGCGCGATGGTAAGTTTTATATTATTTGTCCGGATAATGATGTTAGTGAGGAGACGGATAAAAAGCGTATGTTGTGGAGTGTGGGAGATATTGTGAATGAGAGGCCGCCGTTGACGAGGTGGAGGGAGGAGTTTAAGGCGGAGGCGGAGGAGTGGATGAAGAATGCGAAGGTTTAAGGGTTGAATTGTAGATGAAGGGGTGGATGCGGTGGATATTCGAAGATGATTCTGGAGAGGAAGGCAGTGCATGTAAAAAGGATAGTAGTGCGAGTAACATGATTGGAGCGGAGTATCGTAATCTTTCATTGGATAGCCACTGCCTCACACATCCCGCTTGGGTATTTTACCATTTGTCTTCCACTATATACATCTTTTCTACTCGCGTTCTACCTCCCTATTTCAACAGCTTCCGCGTCGCTGTTTCCATCCATAGCTTCGTATACAGCCGATGCGCAAATTGGAAATGCCAGGGTAGCGGCTGTGCAGACTTGCCGTCGTCGGTCGTGTTGATGAAGACGGATTTCAGGTGGAAGGATGCAGTTTGCGCGGCTTCGTCTTTTGTGACTTCCATAGAGAAGAGGCCGTCGGAGGGACGAGGGCCAGTGTTGAAGGGTGTGTCGCCGCAACGTACAACAACCTTTCGAAAACATCATATTAGCATGAAACTTCCCAAAAAAAAAACCACCAAAACAAGAGTGTCCGCCAGTGGAAATAAAAAACTTCAACATACCTTCTCAGGTGTATGCTCCACCACCTCAAAATGATCCGTAATCCGCGTCCCGACTTTATACTCCGAGTCCGCCAAATCCTTCACATCCCACAAATCATTCTCCCGTCCTGCCAAACCCCGATATTTCTTCTCCAAAAACCGCCGCTGATACCTATATCCCAAACCACTCCACACCCCCCTGCAGAAATCCCTCGTCAACTGCGCCTGGTCCGTTGTCTTGAGCTGGCTCAATGGGATCGTTTTCACGGCGTGATCGATGCAGACGGGCGGGTTGCCATTGGGGTTGTGCGACTTTGCGGTTGCAGACTGGAGGTCGGGCGAGGAGGTGTCGTAGGGCACGAATTTGGTGCCGCGTGTGTAGTAACTGAAGCCTGCGTAGCCGATCGCTGCGTTTGCGGTTGCGGCGCCGGCCAGGCCCATGAAGACGCCTAGGACGCGCTTCCCTGTGGAGAGTTTCGCGACTTTGGGGGCGGGGGCGATGGTGTTCATGGCGAATTGAACCCGGGGCGACTTCCAGGGGGGAGGGGAAGGGTAATTGGGGTGGGAGGTGGAGAATGGGGTTGTTGATGTTTTTGTGGGTTTGCTGGAGAAGAGTTGAGAGGTCGGAGCTTGGGCCGAAGCCGAGAACGGTCAATTGTTGCGGGACGCACGGAATAGGAAATCCGGAGGTTTAGAATGGTGGATTTGACTACATCACGTCAACACCAACACTTGAAAGGCTTGAAGTCATTCTCTGAGGTGTGGTAGAGAGTAATAAACCCAAAGAATGGATTTCCGAGTCACCGTTGGTATCCTGATCAAACGGGGCCATACCAGGCAAATTCCCGCTAATCAACTATGCATCGTATAGGTAGATGCGATTACCACAATTCCATTCGTCAACTCTATAATTCCATTTCCTTTGCAGCCTCCCTATTACTCACTCTCATGAAATACACCTCACTGCTGGAAAAACCTCTCTTTCTCTCCCATTTCGCCTCCAATGATATCAATGCGCTCCTGCATCTACGCTAGAACGCTCAGTCATCACCACCTAACCTCCCACGCGTCACCTCTTCCGGCATCGTTCTCCCAAGTGTGACGAACGCTGCAGAAATAGAGCCATGAGAAGCCACAGTGGCTCCACTCTGGTGCGGCGTGCGGCGTATCTCGTGGCTATCTGTCAGATCTAACGATATGATTTCAAGGGAGTACATATGAATTAGTAGGCAACCCGGCATCTCGATTCCCTCCCCATGTGGCCTGTAGACACGCCTCGAGCTGTATTAATCATCCATAGTGTCTTCCGTCTACCCGATTTATCGGCGTCGCAGTGTGTTCGGCGTTGAGGTATTTTGCACTGTGTCTCCCTTCAAATATACGGACATGTCGCCTTTCATGTCTGAGCATTTCCTGATTCTTATACATAGCAACATTGTGGTGAAATGCCGGCTATATTCTCTACAAAAAATGACCCTACGATGACCCAACCCATGTCAAACTCCAAAGAACCACTACCGTCGAATCAAGCTCTACAAGCCAAGCGCCGCTCCGCCTGGGATCCCAGATCGTGGACTTGGGAGAAATGGCTGCTTGGCATACTGATTTGCATATGCGCCATTATCGGGGCGGTAGTAGGGAGCGTGCTTGGCGAGCGATTGAATGCATATCCTGATTACTATAGGATCGAGTATCGGCTCAAGGATGCTTGTAAGTAGATGTGACACCCGAGGCTGCCACCAACCTCCAGTCCAACAAATATGATAGCAAGAGCGTAACCTGATATCTTCAATTAGATATGGGACATTCATTCTTTGATAACTTCGATATCTACACTACCGACGACTCTACCAACTCCGTCGTAAACCTCACAAACACGCCCACAAATCTCTCCTCCATCCTCACCACCAGCAACACCACTGCCACTCTTCGCGCCAACATTGCCCTAAAAAACACCACAAACAATCCTTCCACCATCCGCATATCCTCAAAACCCACCTACACAGCCGGCCTCTTCATCTTCTCCATCCTCCGCGTCCCCCCAACCACACCCTGCACCACGCCTCCCTCCCTCCTCCTCACTAACCCCCTCACCACCCCTCTCAACAACACAATCGACATCCTCAAACCTTCACCCAACGACAACGACTCTTCAAACCATATAGCCCTCCACACAACCCCCGGCTGCAAAGTGAGCAAGAACCGGCGCAGACGTCAGACCGGCGAAGCACTAACCTACAACTGCTACAACGGCGACGGAAACAGCACGAATGGGGACGAAGGCTGTGCGGTGAGAGGCCCCGAGTATTCCGCTGACAGCGGGTTTAATGATGTGGGTGGGGGGATTTATGCTGCTGAGGTGAGGGGGGAAGGTATTAGGGTGTGGTTGTTTAGTTGGGGGAATGTTCCTGGGGATATAAGTTTTGCTTCTGCTGGGGGCAGGAATTCCTCGTTTGCGGAAGGGTCGCAGGAGGGAACGGTGAGGCCGGATCCTTCGGGGTGGGGTGCTGCGTTGGCGGATTTTCCGAGTACGGAGTGTGAGATTGGGAGGTTCTTTTCTGATTTGAGGATTGTGGTTCGCGGTGGTGGGGATGAGGGGGTGGGTGGTAGTTCTCTTAGTCAGGAGAGGAAGGTGAAAGGGAGATGTGAGGATGGGGCTGAGAAGAGGGAGGGGGAGGCTGAGGAGGCGTATTGGGAGTTTGGCGGGTTTTGGGTTTATGAGGGTGTGTGATAGTCGTAAATGCCCTAGTTAGGGCAAGGGTTGTTCCATGGCGTCAAGAAATATAATTTGTCCTATTACGACTCATATTCACCCTATAGATGGCGGTATCGAAATTTGACTTTGAGTTATCCTAAAGCTTAGATAATTGGACATGGAATAATATTTTGAGGAGATGAGGGAGCCGCACCTTAGGTTTTGGAATTTTGAGGGGGTGTGGTGGGCTCTGATGGATTCCAATTGTTCTACAAATACATATGACAGTACGAGAACCGTACCTATGGTACGGTTGGGTTATCCCAGAGTCTATTGAAATGACAACATAAGGCAACGAAAAGAAAGGTCTCACGAATCAGGGAATATAGAGCAATACCTGGGATATAAGGCAAAAAGGCGAAGGTCTGTCTATTGATAAGCCGCGTCAAATTAAGACCACATGACTCTTTGACTTGGTCATGCGAGTATACACTCCATATCTTGCCATCTGCAGCCACACCTTACAAGGTACACATATTGCCACCCAGCCTCGTCCAACCTAGCCCTGTATGATCTCGCCAATGTTCAGAATTGCATTATTATTCCCCCAAGATACTATCATTGGGTGATCAGCACTTTCGCAACATCGGCACTTTATCATGCGAATGGTAAACACCGCCGCAGTCTTTGTCTGTGTTGCCCCACAGTACGACTCATGGGGGCCATATACTATGTATAGATGAGGTCGGCAGCTGCGTCTAATAGACGAGGTGGTGACCCAGAATGCTGTGTATCCTGATTGGAATTAGCCTGTTGAACAGATTGCCGCGCGCGTTGAGGCAGAGTGGGATGACCTACATGGATCGTCTTTCCTACCATACACACAGTGGGTACTACGTATGAAACTTATGTTTCTTTATTAGAAGAATTTATCACGTTGATGAAATGCTCAGCCTATAGTGTTTTTCGAAAAGTAAAGAACTTATATTTGTCTTGGACCTATCTATCGCTCAGTAAGGAAGGGAATTTCTATCCAGGTTGTGAAGTATCGATATACGTCACCACAAAACTCTTGAACCGCATGTTGAGGTTGGGTTTAATCTACGCGATCCTGGCAAGGCAGACTTCGGGGGCTATCTCTTGCACCACCTCAGAAGTTTAACTCGCAACATCAGTCTTGCAGGCAACTGGAAAGTTAAAGCTATAAGAGCTTTCTTGGAACGGAGAGCTTCACTTGATGTCATCGCGCCCTTCCTATCTGTTGAAATTACCGTACAGTGCTTCTAAACCATCTATTTCTGATCTGCATATCTAGCAATGCATCCTCCTGAACTTGAAACTCTGATATATCCCGAGAACCTGTACCAAGAATGGTTCAGGAACGAGCGGAACCCTGATCTATCATTTCAAGACGGCGTAAACAAGGGAATCATGAACATTCTCAATTTCAAAGACGGAAACAAAAACTGTACAGATGCACAAGCAGTGTTCGCCGACGCTAGAGAGCCAGAGGAAACTTATGTCGCGGACCGTGTGTCGTATGGTGCAATGCATAACCTATGGAACTGTGCATTCTACCCGAATCTAACCAGAGACATGCGGGACTCAAAACTGGCCGAAACGAATCACACGTTTCTTCTTGATCGTCACATGGACGCAAGCTTAGTGACCTCAGAGAAAGTTGTAACATTTCTCTCGACGTGTCTGGCTGCGTACTGCAACAACTCTCCTGGCTGCAAAGCACCTGAATCGCCTTGTTCAACTTCGCAACTGGTTCTCAATAGTAGCATGCTTTTAGCGTCTTCAATTGATGAGTGTCTAGACAGTATATGCAACAATGAACCAGAGAAAATAATCAACCCTGACATTGTAGGGGTTGGAGCGGTATCGTCCTATATCATCCAATTCGCAATCTCGTGCATAGCCGTCTTAAGCTTATCAGCGTGCGTCTTCTCCTTGAGGAAATTGCTCCGAGACACTCGTCCATACCAGCTTGAAGCCAGTGTAGTCAAGAAGGCTGCCCGAGTACAAGCAATCATCGAAACTCTTCTATTGACCCTGGACGACTTTCAACGAGCACAGTGTTGCTTCGTAATTGCAGTTGACATTGCTTCAGTAATTACACTCCAATATGACGACAGACCCATCACGAACCAAGACCGGGACGCAATAGCATTAGCAAGTAATGCAGGAATCGCTCCGACCATTCTGATTCTAACGGCTCTAATGGCCTTGAACGAACGACATTCGGCTCTTACATTCTGGCTGACCTGCTTCACTTGGATCTTCTCTTTAGTTGTCGGTCTTCATCCGGAGACATTTAAGGGAACGGTGTATGGTACCAGTCCCTCTTACCCCAAAGCATGTGGCGAGGTTTCACCAGAGCAAGTGTGTGGATTTAAACGCGCCATGGGCGATGCTGAACGTTTCTACATGTTTCTTCCATTCTTCAACATGCCACTCCTTCTCATATGGCAATGCTGGTCGACTGAACGCACGATTTACACTAGAAGACGCGCAACAGATGTCAGTGAGCCAGGCAGAAGCCTTCAATTCGATGCATCGACTATATGCATCGTGTTTTGGGTTTTTGCTTTCTGCTCCGTTTCCTTCGTAATCTTCTTCGTATTCTTGGGCAAAGCATTGAGGAGCGGCAATGTCAGTATGGAATGGACTTTTGGGCAAATTGTCGCGGTTGCCGTTTGGTTTCCTACTCTGCTGTCTTTACTGAACGATTTGATATACGGCCCTTTACGAGGACGCACTCAGCAGCTGCCTGATACTATGGAAGTAGTAAGAGTTCCAATGGTACGTGACGAAGGGATGATACCTCCCCACGTCGAGATAAGAGAAGTTTAGCACTCGAATTTAGTTACTGAGAAGTGATAACTTTGTATGAACGATATCTATACATATGGTTCATTGCCTTCCACCCTGCATTCGAAAAATATATAATTCCAAGAAATTAGAAAGTGGGGGAGTAGCTTAACAGCTAAATCCTCTTCCTACTCTTTCCCCACACGTAAAAACGTCAACCACTTCCCTTTCAAATTCTAAAATCATCACAACCCGCCCCTGTAGCATTAGTCCCCTTGTTCAAATTTAACCTGTGCAACCAATACATAGGATTGCAATATAATACCTACCAATGATCGATGCCAAATGGCCACCCTCTAGGAAATTGTGTCACCTTCTCTTTTCGTGGGTTATTCGACCTTGAATTTGAGTCGAGCCAGTGTAGCAAAAGGCTTAACCTCCCAGAACAAATCAGAAAGCCGTATTGCATGTTTCAAGTAGCAGCCAAGAATTCAGACCTTCCGTGTTGGAATTAGCCGATTCACACGCGCTGCGCTTCACTGTTGAGATAAGGTGGGGCGGGATATTTTGATCCTTCGTGCAATGAAAGTTTTATTCAAACCTTAGGCAAGGCTTCTGAGATGCTCAACGCCCATTCTTCTTCAAAGTTCGAATGCTATGGTCATCTCCAAGAGAGCCATATGTATAGGCGTCAGGTATAGAAGTTGAGAATCGCGAAGGAGCAGCAGTCGTGTCCGTTCGGCCCCCTGCTATCTCTTGCCACACCGCAAGAAATTGGCCTGCAGTATCAATCTCGCCCCCAACTGGAGCAGCTGCAGCACTTAACCAGTAACTTCGCGAAACTTTTCGAGCCCTCCGTATCTACAAACATTTTCAACCTCCGCTCATGTAATGCTGGAAAGCAGCCATCCAATCGCGAATCAAACAAATGCATCCTCCCGATCTTGAAAAGTTTATCTATCCTACAAGTTCACGTCAAGAATGGTTTTTAGAGAGCTGGAACTCTTCGCTATCTCTCCAATGGGGATTAAATACCGGGATCACAAATGTCTTCGAATTTCAAGGCGCCAAAACGAACTGTACAGACGCAACAGTAGTCTTTGGTGGCGGCGGAGAGCCAAAGCTGGCAGATTGGACCTTATCAAGGGATGGTACAAGGGAATCCCTGTTACATTTGAGATACACTGCGCCGTATAACTTCTGGAACTGCGCATTCTTTCCAAACTTGACAAAAGACATTCGGGACCTCAGCTTATCGAGTGACAAACGAGAGTTCTTCCTCGATCAGGGGATGGACCTAAGTCCAGCGACTTCAGAAACCGTTACAACACTCCTATCGACATGCCTGAATGCCTATTGCGATACTTCCACTCAGTGCAGGACATCCCTTTGTGCACTGCCAAACTTGGTCTTGAACGGCAGCACGCTGTCCGCATATATGGTAGATCAATGCCTGGACAGCATATGTTACTACGAACCGGAAAGGTCGAGCGACCCCGACATAGCAGGTATCGGGGTCGTGTCTTCATACATCGTTCAATTCGTCATTTCCGTCATAGCTTTACTGACGCTGACAATCTGCGTCTGGAGACTGCGAACTTCCCTTCAAGACACGCAATTCCAATCCATAAAGATTATCAAGAAAGTCGCTCAGCTACAGGCTGCTATCGAAACACTCTTAATCACGATGGATGACTTTCAAAGAGCCCAGTGCTGCTTTGGTCTCGCAATGGACATAGCTTCGATGATTACACTTCAGAAGGAGGCTACCAGCATCACAAAGCAGGACCGGAAGGCCATCGCCCTCGTTAGTACCATTGGAACAGCGCCAACAGTAATAGTGTTCACTATGTTGATGGCTCTCAATGAAAGGCGCTCGAGCCTCACATTTTGGGTGACATTCATCACTTGGGTATCCTCAGTTGCCGTTGGGCTTCACCCAAAGACGCTTCTCAGTTCCACAAAATATATCGAACCAAGTGTATCCTATCCCGAGGTTTGCGGCGGACTCTCACCCGCACAGGTCTGCGGATACGATCAGGGCTCGGGCGCCATATTCACCCTTTCCATGCGTATTCATCTCATTTCCATGTCGTTCCTAACCGCGTGGCACGTATGGCCTACCGTCGTGGGAGTAATCCAGACTTTCAGACCTCAGTTGTCATATCGTTCCCCGCCGAAAATATCCACTGGCCTATCCACAGCCGCCACAAAAACACCCTCCAGTCAAATTCATGTTATCTGGTTTTTTGCAATCGGAGTAATCATAATCGCCAATATTGTAGCTTCTATTGCCGTACTCACTGATTACGTACACGGAGCTTTATCGCGTGGAGATATGAATAGCGAATGGACATTTGGGCAAGTTGTGGCATTCACGATTTGGCTGCCAAGTCTGTTATCATTTGTAAATGATCTGGTGTATGGCCCACTGAGAGGGCGAACGCAGCAGCTTCCGGATACCCTCAAGCTCGTCAGATTGCCTCTAGTGCGAAACGACCATTTAGCGGAGAAGATGGATGAGGGGATTGACCTATCATCTTTTGACTGCTGATATGACCAAGCAAACTCCAGTGTAATAACAGCTGGTAGAACTGGGCATGCTGAATTAGAAAAGCCGATTCAGAGCACCACTGGTTTTGTACTTAGGATGAGGGCCCCAGGGAGCCTGTTTGCAAAGGATTACGACTTGACACTTAGTGGGATCTGTTCAGTTTCAGTTGAAAGATCACTTTCCAAAGTACAACACTATAAAGCGGGCATATCTATAGCTTAATGGTGTGATACTAGTAGAGCGTTGCACCCGTCTGTCTATCTTGTCTAAAGCAGTCCCCTATCGATTTGGAAGAATACCCAAGTCCTTTACTTCGGCGGCTTTCCAAGCTTCTGTCGACTAATAATGATTATTCCTTACGCTAAGAATATGCATCCTTGATCCCAAAAGAATATCTTTCACATTAACACAGTGCATCCTCTCAATCATCCAGATATTCGCGTATCGCCCTAGTGTTGTTGTACCCTGTTTCGAATAATGTTTCCATGCATTTTCTTCCGCCTTGATGGTTTGAGATCCATAACGGCGAATACGAACATCTTCTAAACACCCAATACCAGCCTCGAGACTAATTTCACTATAATACAGGTTTAGTACAAGCATCTGGAGCATTTGGGTTAGGATAAATAAAATCCAGCTGTCTTCAGTTAGCACATGAAGATGCTAAAATACTTGTAGTATCATTACCGTCGTCGCAAGAGTTTGCTATTTGCCGATGCGAATTCCGGCGCTCCTTCATTTCCTGCTGCCATAATAAATGCTGCATTCTGGCGGCCAAACTCGCGTGAGCAGGTGCCGGTCTATCGATCCAGGTTTCGCTACTTCGTCCGTTGTGTAACCCATTCTCGGTGATGGCCGGGTACCTCTCTTTATCAAAAACGATGACCAAGCATGGTTTGTTGTAGCCGCTTTGTCGCTCAAGGCATGTTCGAAGAAAACTCACTTGAACTGTGAGAAATTTTGGAACCAGACGACGAAACCTGAAATGGTCTCGAAACAAATGAACCTTGAAAGCGGTATCCTGAAGAGGCGACAGGTATACTGCTTTCATGATGTCGAGAGTCTCTATATCCACCTTTTCTCTCATGTCATTGAGCGTTGAGTCGGGATTAGGTATATGTTGCATCACCTCCATGACATCAAGCTTGATACGTTCAACTTCATCTTCAGTAAATATATGTTCAAGTTTCTGTGACCCTGCTTCACTCTCATTCGCAATAAAAAGGAGATTCGAGCTGAAAGAAATTATGTTCAGGTCTAGATCAAGTAATAGATAGGCGAGCCTGCTGTCTAAAGTGAGTAAATCCAGTAACGGCCACTGAGGAAGGTCTATGAAGGTGTTTACGGAGGTGTATCTACGCGTCGAATAACTGAAGGAGGTATCTGAGGAGTTGATAATCGCGTCTCGGTCTCCCTGGAGTTCATCTCCAGCGCAGCATTTTGTAAGCCAATCGGTTTTGCGATCTATAGAGTAGATAAAGTCCATATCGCTCAGCCGTTGTAGCACCTGTGAGCAATTTGGACGATGGAGTCGACTTGGTTCGAGAAGAACGTGGTAGATGAACGAAAGCAGTAAGAGCTCTTTCCGGTCAGAACCATGCTGTGTGAGATCCTTCTCTTTATCTACTATCATTCTGTACCATTCCATAGTTGCATCTCGATTTTGGGCATAGCTATCATACTGTATTCCAGTCGAGCACCAAAATGTCTTCATGTAATCGAGCTTATAGCCACGGATACGAGATACAATTTCAAAAAGAACGCATCCTAAGCCCCATACATCTGTGAGGCGGCTTCTGGGTTCACGATCAAATACCTCAGGCGCGGAGTATCGCTGTGTAAAATGTGCTGGGGGTCCAGCTGTTGTCGACATTCCACTGTCAGAAAAGTCGAGGCTACATGAAGTTAGTATCGCGCCATCACTAGGTACTGTGATTATCTCGTGTCTTACCAAAAGCCGAAATCGGTCAAAAGAATGTTATTGCCATGAACCAAGATGTTATTGGGCTTCAAATCGTCATGCCTATGCTTGTTAGTCCCAAATACTAAACTCTCCACTTTTCATTTACCTTATGTTGACACTGTGGAGATAAGTCAACGCTGAAGTGATGCATCCAACTGCATGCCGTAAAGTGATCATTTGCCTGGCATTGAGATCCAGATTCAAGAATCGCGACAAATCTATGTCCGCTACTGGGGATGAAAGGAGGATAACAGAATCCATGCTTGTGTAGGAAGCCATCAGATTAACACAGTGGGAATTGAAGACGCGTCGCATCCCATTGACTTCCCTCTTGAAGTTTTTCAGCAGATCACAGTGTTGTTTATACGCTACTGGTCTTGCCATAGTCTTTCTAGCGTACTCCGTTCCTGTCATGGGGTCTTTAACACGGTGTACTTCTCCATACCCCCCGGCGCCGAGCAGTTCAATCTCTTCTAGGGCAATACTCTCTGCATCAAATAGCGAATAATGTTGTCCGGTGAGGGGATGAAGTTTTTCATCGTCCAGATATTTCTCCTGAGTATCCCAAAAAGCTTTTGAATCATCATCAGCGAGTAGTTTTCGTAGTACTCGCATTGGAAGGGGCAGCCAAAGATCATTGAAGCCAGCATCAAGAAATTGTTGAAGCTTTCCAATCTTATCTATTTGTGAAAGAATGCCGTGTAATTTCGAATCTTCTCCATACGTAGGAAGTGAACTCTCAATCAATCCTGTTTGTGGGCTGTCTTTGTCCGATGTCTTACCGACTCTGATAGCTTGTGTTTGTCGGCCGTTTGCCCAATTCGATATGACCTCTGATGAAATAATGAACTTCTGTGGCTGGCTTGGCTCCTGTGCTTGAGCTTGTTGCATGTCGACCGTTCTTCTTAGGATCCACAGAATTATCAAATATCTAACCTCGGCGAAAGACAAAAACAGCTCCGCGGGTAGAGCACACTGTGACAGTAGCTATCGTAGGTATAGGCAGAATTGGTATAAGCCGCGGAGTTTTGATATTTCAAAGTCACCTGGACGAAAAATCGTACACAGAAAAGCTAAGGATGATGGGAATGGGAGTGAAGGTCGCTGCCTAGCTCAAGGCTGAATTATCACAGACGGAGGGAAACGCTCCCATGCCAACCGAACTTAGGCGCCTCAGCCTTGCGCTTCATCTATTCTTAGCCGCCAAGTGCCAATCATGTATAATTTTTACCACGTGGAACCTTGCATACTGATCCTACATGGATTCAAGACCTATTGCAGAAAAATTTAGAAAGGAGCCCGTAAGGTATTATGACGCGACTGCATGGAAGCTCGTTGAAGGCCTCACGGGAACTTGGGCAGAAACGAGTCCGGAGAGGCATTGCCTTGCTTCTATTTTTCCATGAAGGTAAGTTATGTACGAGAAAATAATAGCACAAAGAGTATATATGGTAAATCGTAGAAATTATTTGGCAGTAGAACTGGATTAAATGACTGCGGGTTATCTTATGAGGCCGAGATTCTTGAGTTGACTGACAAGACATCCCGCAGCGAAGCAGCGCAGCTTTGCTTGCCAATGCTTGACATTTGGGACTTCGAGACTCTCCTAAATAGAGAAGATCATATCAGATGAAGTATAGCCCTAGAGGCACCCGTTACGTACTTGGTAAGGAGTGAATAGATCGTGTCACGTGATACTCTTGGCACGACCGAATTGTTATCGATAAGGATTTCTATCCCACCAAAAAGTTTTGTGACAGTTGTGAGACCAGACCAAATAACTACTTCACATTATGTCTGCACAAACAAGCCCTGCTGCTCTGTCAGGTACACATTTTCCTTCTTTCTAAATGCCAAAGCGCTAACACTTTCTCAGCACAACTGCAAGAAAAGTTCGATCTCGGCATCTGGCACACCCTCTTCAACTGGCCCATTCTCACTGTCGCCGTGACAAACCAATGGGGCGGCCCCGACAGTTCTGACAAGCGCGACTGGCTCGCCGGTCAGATATCCGAGCTCTTCTCAAACGAACCGGAGACGGATACCGAGGACGTGGAAGTAATGCTGCTCCAGGTGCTCGAGGACGAATTCGGAGTGAGACTGGAGGACGAGACTGAGGTGGCGGTCGCCAGGGATATCTTTTTGATCAGGAAGGAGATTGGAGAGGGTAATATAGCAACGGTGGATGGGTTGCAGAAGAAGTGGGAGGCTAGGAAAGGGAAGGAGGTTGCGACGGGCAATGTGAATGTGAGGGAGAGCAACCAGGAGAGCGAATGGGATAGTGTGGACGAGGAGAGTGATGAAGATGAGGATGAAGATGTGGCTATGGGGGATGCACCCGCTCTCGTACCTGCGAAACCGAAGCCTGCCCCCGAGATCGACGAAGACGGTTTCACCAAGGTGGTGGGGAAGAAGAGGAAATGAGAGGAAATGTCAGCAGTTTGTGGACAAAAGCAAAATTATATACCCGCCTAGAAAATGCGTAGGATATGTCCTCGACTTCCACATCAATTGAGGGATGCGGTTGATTATCCAGCGAAGATTAGGTACAAAGCATCAGGGAGGAGAGCAGCACCACCACTACCAGGTGGTAGTATCTGATTGCCAAGGCCAGGTATAGCCAATCACGGCAATTCTAGAGTACGACTGGCCATATCGAGGACTTGTTGTGATCTCAAAAGTACAAATTTTCTATAGAAAATGATCATCTGCCTGGTCCCCAGGAAGTATGGTATGCAAATATAGCTGCGGAATCATACGTCGTGCATACAAGGTGGAACGATAGCATGCTTTGTGCTCTTCTGCGTGAACCCTGATCCCACCGCCAAGACTTACTTTTTGCGGAGCTGCAGTGTCCCGCATGCACGGGCGAAGCTCCACTTGCAACATCACCTCAGCGATTCGATTCCTCGACAACAGCGCATTCCCTCCATATTTGCCTTTCTATTCCGACTCCTCTCTATCTCTCCTCCCGAATCGCAAACATGGATTCCGCATATGATCACATCCAGGAGGAAAGCTATCCGCAGGACCCCACCCCGCCGCCAAAGAACGGACAAGGAGAGAGCTCCAGAGAGCAGCCGAGCAACTTCAACTCGGAGTTTCAAGACGCATACAAGGCGATATCCAGCAGTCCTTGGGCAGCGCGGTTGGGTGGGTTTCTCGGAACCGTGAAGAAGCAGGTGAGAATTTGGTGTTTTGTTTCGATAAACAAGCTCTCCTGACCAGTGCATACCTGTGAGCAGGGCGAACAGTACTACGATACCGCAAACAAGCAATATGCGGCCGCAAGTAAGAACGCCACCGCCGGTGTCTCCTCTCTTATAAGCCATGCCCGAAACCTTTCCGTCCAGCCGAACGAGCACCCAGCCTCTGCCTCAGACTCCACATCCAAAGACAAAGAGGCGCCTAAAGAGAAAGCGGATCCCGAGGCACACCCCGACCGACCCGAATCTCTCCCTGCCGACATCGTAAAGGAAGCAGAGGGCATGCTCTCAAGATTCCGCCTCGAAGCCACAAAACGCCTCAAAGATATTGAAAAAGCGGAGGATGCGGCCGACGAAGCGCTCCTCAAATTTGGCACAAACATCCGCAATTTCCTCCGTGACGCTGTAACAATCGCACCACCAGAGTCCGGCTCTGAAGACGAAAAGACTGGAAAAGTCCTTTTTGAGTCTAAAGACAGCTCTGGCAAGAAGGTCGTGCACGCAACCCGCTTCGACGCTCAACTCCACGTTATTCACTCCTCCATCGATTCCTTCCTTAAGGACCCCGTAAGCCCCGAATGGGAGCCCTGGAAAAAGACCTTCGATGTCGAAAAGAAGACGGATGCTATTGCGAAGGATCTCGAGAAACACGAGGAGCTACGACGCGCAATGGAGAAATGCGTGCCTGAGAAGGTAGAATACGCGGCATTTTGGTGCAGATATTACTTCCTGCGCCATGTGATTGAAAGCGAGGAGCAGCGCCGCAGGGAAATGCTCAAAGGTACGCTTGCACTTTTCCTACACTACACCTCTGCCGAAATAACTAATCCATAACAACAGCCTCCGCAAACCCCACCTCCGACGAAGAAATCGCCTGGGACGAAGACTCAGACGCCGACTCGGACGAGGACTCGAGTGCCGCCAAAACCCCCAACAAATCCTCCACCAACCTTGCCGCCTCAAAAGAAACGCTCAAACCCTCCACCGCAGACACTTCCGCTCCCTCCGATACACTGAAACCCACAACGCAGCCCCGCCGCTCTAATGACGAGAAGTCGGTCGCAGACAGCGATGCGAGTTATGACCTTGTGAGCGGGGCAACGAGTCGTGCGCCAGGATCCCCGCAGACGGATAAGAAGAAGGTTGTTGCGGAGGAGAGTGATGAGGAGGATTGGGAGTAGAGAATAGTTAATGTGAAGCGCTTCTGTTTGTGGAGAGGAAATGTGATGCGCCTATGGAGCTGCTTTCGACGGCGTTTTGTTTCTTTTTTCGAATCGCTATGATGGGCTTGATATGGATTTTTGGTACCAGGGTTTGGCGCAATGGCGAGACTGAAATGCGCTTTTACGGAGTTCTAGTTGGTTTTATTCTTCCTTAGGCATCTAAGCTTGTGGATGAAGATGAGATGTCATCGCTGTACGTAGCAGAAAATTGCATACGTACACAGATCGTGGGCTCTTCTGTCATCGCCTTGTTGGTGCCTTGGGGAGGCCCGGAAAGAATTCAGGTGAATGTGAATAGTACATTGGTCATCATTCTGTTGAAATTATGACATCAGGATATGCATAGACCCGATTTTCCCTTGTAAGAAGCGCTGCGCAACGGCACATGTATATGCTATGCTAGCTACCAAGAACAGGTATAAGAAATTGTCGACCATCGACATGGAATAAAATGAAGGTAAACATGCTGATTTCTAATGGTATCTTGAACTGCAAGAATTATTCAACCAAACAGACTAGGGAAAGGAATCATATCATAATCATAAACTCAGCTGTCGTAGTTTGTCTCCCCTCACCTTCAGCCATTCCTCCCCACACTATCCGGCGGCGTATCCGGTGCACTCGACTCCCTGATGAATGGCTGTTGTGCACCATGTTCCGTCTGCCCAGCACGAGGCGAGCTCGACGAAGGCGGCGCAGTAGGCGGACCGCGAAAACTAGGTTGCTTCATTCCTCTGTACTGGTTTTGGTTTGGCTGCGTAGTCGCGCGCCTGAGGAGTGGGCTTGCGGATGAGAGATTCGCGAGGGAGGGTCGATGCTCACGTGAGGGAAGAGGGACGTCTGCTGAGGGCTTAGAACGACCACTAGATTGTGGAGGCGTAGAATTGGGTAACGACGGAGAGCGTGCGGGCGTTGCGGAGCGTGAGCGGGGTGAGTAGATTGTTGATGCCTTGCCGTGGGGATAAGAGTCGTAGTCGAACGGCCTTTCTTGGATTGGAGAGAATTCTCCATATCCGTTGTCATCATCGTGTAATTCATGTTCCAGATAATCTTCGCCACGCCGACGAATGGGGCTCTCATCGTAAGGGTCGAAGCCCACTCTCATTCGAGCGTCACGGCGGACCTGGCGGCGCAGCTCGGCGTCTCCACCTGCACCTACAGTACTGCTGTCTGAAAGGAAGAAGTTCAGATATTCGTCATTGATGGCGAGATGTGATGATTGCTGGAATTGCTGGAGCGCTGTAAGGCGAATGAGCATTTCTAATAGGGAGAGGGACGTTTTGATGGCGGGAAGGGCCGTTGGACCCTTTGGAGCATATTGAGGAACAGGGGCAGCGCCTTTTTGGGGCGATGGTATGAGCTGAGTATTGTGCGCTGGCGGTGTCTGTGGAGTGGAAGGTCGAAGATCGAGCCGTGAGAAGTTAGATGAGAGACCAGGGGATTCGTCTCTAGTGTCTGCAGGGGAAGGCGATCCAACATCGAGTTCTGAGGAATCCTCGGTGTCATCAATGTCAGAATCAGATGTAAGCTCCTCTGTGTATACTTCAAAGGCCATCCATTCGAGATCCAGGGTCGGTGGGAGACGCCAGGGATATTCATGACTCTCTTCTGGGGTTGGTTCTTCTGGCAAATTGGGAGTTGATTCACGGCGCAGCTGGTCGTCCAGCTCCGTTTGCTCTTCATCAGGCTCTGAATCACCTACAGTGTGCGAACCATCGGACTCGTATCCGGTCTCGACGTGCTCCCGCTCAAGCATTCTTCGTGGAGGTTCTGCTCGAATGTCTCGTTTGAGGAGCAAGATGGGATTGTTTGTCTCCCCTTCGGTCCCAATGTTGAGAATTTTGCCAGTGTCGGCGTAGAAAATTTTGGATATTTGATGAATAGGGATGACCTCACGTATGCCCGCGAGTTTTATGCCATCGTAGGGTTCTGGCTTGGCTTCACCGTCGTCGAAGTCATGCACCCGACCATCGTCAAAATCTTCCACGACAAGTAACTGGTAGGCAAACTCGTGCATCCGACCTTCGGATGGAATATGGCTATGGCGGCTTTCTTCGGCATATCCGTTATTGTTCCCAAAAGGTACTGGATAATCGTTAACATTGATGAGCGGGACTCTCAGCAAAGTGACGCGGGCCTTGTGTATGACTTCTTTCCAGGTAGTTTCTCGTGCACCCTCCTCAAGTGGCCTATTGGTATGCCCCGCAAAGAGCATGTACATGGAGAGGTTGAATGTTGGACCAATTTGCTGAGCCCGGGGCACGGTTGCGCAATACTGCATATCACCAGAGGTAAGAAAAGTGCTTGCCTGCAGTAGCCGGGAGGGAGACACGGTAGCAGGCAGCGTGGTCGACAAGTTGACGCCAGAGGTTGTGATAGCAAGGCTAATCAGTGGAACAGCATCTTCGATCCTATTGAGTAGCTTCTTCATCTCGGCAATGATGATTTTGAGTTCAATGTCATTCTGCGCACGTGATTTTGCTCTAGAACTCCCCTTTCGAGCGAGCATTTCTTCTCCGACTGCCTTTTCGACGCGACTGCCCAATGACTGGATGTCCCAGCGGAGAGATTTGGTAAGAGTCACTGCTGACTCGAGGGAGGTGTTGCCTCGTGCTGCAATGAGCTCAACCATGTCGATTGCTGGTGAAATGATCTAAATAGTGTCAGAAAGTGAGTCAAGTGATAAGGAGACGAGGCATTCTTGCCTTGATCTTAGCATCGAGCCGGAGCTGCAGAGTGGCGAGTTCTTCCCTTTCATAGCCCTCGACTGTCTAGAGGTTTGTCAGTTTAAGGTCATGCGGCTGGTATTTGGTGGATTTCTACTAACCTTGAGCAGCCGACCGCATTGTTTGAGGGCGTAGGTGGCAGTGATGGTGACGCCGCTGCGGATGGCATAGTTCATAGCCTGTTGGGTGACCTAGGGAAATGTCAGATATGGGTTGTGGCACTTATTAGAACCTTTGAAATAGGAAAGATCATGTTCTATATATGGATTCGTACCTTTGATAAAAGGATATCCATTTTTGCTGTGTGGGTCTGAAAGGGAAGTCGCGATGTGGTGGTGTTGTTTGTGGTGGGGGTTTGGAGGAGAAACGCGAGCTATATCATTGCTATGAAGAAAAGCGGGCGGCGATCAGGAGGAAAGAGAATCACGGATTCGATGAAAACGAAAGTGAGTGCTCAGAGCAACAGTGAGTGACAGAGACAGGGCAGGGCTAGGCAGAAAGCATGGTGTTAGTGATGGTGTTTGCTTTGTGGGGAAAGATGGTGTTTGTTTGTGGCTTTACCAGGAATCCCAGCAAAAGTTAGGCTGCGTGTTGTGCTAGGGCTCCCAGGCTGCTCTTTCTTTCTTCCTTTCTCTGATGGGCGTCAGAGGGAAGGCGCGTGAGTCAGCTCCTGCCCTGAGAATCGCGAGTTGTGTTGTCTGCACCAGCCACAGTCACACCTTCCTGGTTTTTTTGTGGGTTGTTGCTGCCCAGCCAGTCACTTCCAACTTGCCCCGCCAATCCCATCCCGCCCCTCCATCTCCCTAGTCTCTACCGCTCCGCCGCCGACGCTGCTAGAAAGCGGGCCGCACATTTCTCACTTTTTGCCTGACGACTGACGCTTGACGACCATCCAACCATCCAAGCGCCCCCACCGTTCTCCCCATACATATAAGAGCCTCCCCGGGCTCCATCTCTCCGTCACGTAACTGTATAGCCTCCCATTCCACCCTCCGCGCCTCTGCACACGATCCCGATTCTTTTTAACACACGTCGCAGCAGCCCCGCACTCTCACAATGGCTGAATCCTGGGAGGACGAAGAGGAGAGACTGTCCCAGCAGGCTCAGAACCTCAACCTCAACAACCCTCAAGCAAACGCTTTCCGTCCCGGCGCCTCCTCCTTCACCCCCGGCGCTCAGTCATTTGTCCCCGGACAGCAATTCCAGCAATACGGCGGTGGCTACGGCCAGCAGGGCTACGGCCAATACTACAACCAGCAGGCATATGGTCAATATCAGCAGTATGGCGGACAGCAAGGGTACCCACAATACGGCCAGCAACAGCAGCAGTATGGCTACCAGCAACAGGGCTACGGAAACCAATACGGATATCAGCAACAACAGGGCTTCCAACAACAGCAACAACAACCACAGCAGAACCGCCAACAAGCGCCAGTACAAATCGCAAAGAGACCTGCTGCAGGCGAGCAGAGCGCACAAACCACCGCTCCAGCGGCTGAGTCAAAGAAAGAGGAGGCTCCCAAGGCCGCAAAAGTCTTGAGCATTGGAGGCGACGGAGCCCCCAAGGTGGAAAAGGCCGGTGGAACCAAGGTGCTCTCCCTCGGTGCCGAGACAACAGCGCCCAAGGTTGAGAAAGCTGGACAGACCAAAGTTCTCTCCATCGGTACGCCTTCAGCAGCCAAGGAGAATGTTGACAAGAAAGCTCCTGAAGCAGGCGCAAAAGTGACCGCTGCCAAAGCCATCGAGAAGACCGGAGAGCCCACCAAGTCTTCGCCCGGAGCATCCGGAAGGACCTCACCAACCCCCTCCTCTGGACGCAACAGCCCGTCACGCGCTGAAACCAAGGCCGCCCAACGCGCCGCCGATGTCGAAAAGGAGCAAGCAGAAGATGTCGATGAGGCAGTCCTTGCAGAAATGTACGGAAAGGAGCACGTCAACGTCATTTTCCTTGGCCACGTCGATGCAGGTAAATCTACTCTAGGTGGTAGTATCTTGTACGCTACCGGCATGGTTGACGAAAGAACAATGGACAAGTACAAGCGAGAGGCCAAGGAAGCTGGTCGAGAAACATGGTACCTATCTTGGGCACTTGATTTGACCAAGGAGGAGCGTTCCAAGGGAAAGACCGTCGAAGTTGGTCGAGGATTTTTCGAAACAGAGAAGCGCCGATACTCCATTCTAGATGCCCCGGGCCACAAGACCTATGTCCCCAATATGATCAGTGGTGCTTCTCAGGCCGATGTCGGTATCCTCGTCATCTCTGCCCGTAAGGGTGAGTACGAGACTGGTTTCGAAAAGGGCGGACAGACACGTGAGCACGCCATGTTGGCCAAGACCCAGGGTGTCAACAAGCTCGTTGTCGTAGTAAACAAGATGGACGATACCACCGTCGAATGGTCCGAGGATAGATACAAGGAGTGCTTGACCAAGCTCACCCTGTTCCTCAAGGGTGTCGGTTACAACCCTAAGACTGACCTCGCCTTCATGCCCGTCAGTGCACAGACAGGTGTGGGTATCAAGGACCGAGTACCCAAGGACTTGGCCCCGTGGTACGATGGTCCATCTCTGCTGGAGTACTTGGACAACATGAAGACGCTCGAGCGCAAGCTAAACGCACCCTTTATGATGCCAATCTCTGCCAAATACAGGGATCTCGGAACCATGATCGAAGGCAAGATCGAGTCTGGTAAGATCTTATACCCTAATTTTATTCAACTATTTTCTAACTGTACCAGGTATTATCAAGAAGGAGAACAAGTACTTGATGATGCCTAACCGCGAAACTATCTCTATCTCCGCCTTGTACGGAGAACAAGAAGACGAAATCCCCGCCGCAACCTGCGGTGAACAAGTGCGCATCCGGCTTCGAGGAGTTGAGGAAGAAGATATTCTTCCTGGGTTCGTGCTCTGCTCCCCGAAGCGACCCGTTCACTGCGTTTCCAAGTTCGAGGCCCAGATTGTTTTGCTTGACCTCAAGTCGATTTTGACGGCTGGTTTCAACTGCGTGCTGCACGTGCACGCCGCCCAAGAAGAGGTTACCTTCTCTGCACTACTTCACAAGCTCGAGAAGGGAACTGGCAGAAAGAGCAAGAAGCCACCAGGCTTCGCTACGAAGGGCATGAGCATCATTGCGAGGTTGGAGGTCACTGGCACAGCGGGATCTATTTGTGTAGAGCGCTTCGAAGACTATCCACAGCTTGGACGGTTCACACTAAGGTAAGTCTTAACCCATCACAGCATCGAACGGAGAGCCATAGCTAATTCACCAAACAGAGACCAAGGTCAAACCATCGCTATTGGCAAGATTACGAAGCTCATCACCGACGAATAAGTGTGTCAACCAAAAAGCGTTTTGCATTTGTAATATTGACCAACGCCCCTGAGATCAAAAGGCAGGCAGGGCCAAGGAATTGGGAATTAGGATTGGGTTGGTTGGGGCCATAGAATCTATTTAGCGATTACGAACGAGCTAGAAAAGGGATTCATGACATGGCATGGTTGTGTGTGTTTGAGCAAATTTTCTTTTCCATTTTCGAATTTAGATTCTGCAGAAAAATGATATCATGTGGACATGAGATGTTATGACCTGCCTATTGCTGTTTATTGTGTGGTGAGTGTGTGATGTTGTGTGTGAAGATGATGATTTGGTCTTGGGCGCAGTTTCATCATTAGTAGCAGTCGTGAGGGGAAGGAATATCAGGCGGAATATGCCCAGATTTTTTAATTGTACATCTGGTTTTCATGTTGTAGCTGTGTGCTAGACGGGCATTTTCTCTTCCTTGGCATATGGAATTCATAACAATTGAAAGGTGTTGTGGTGGGAGGTACTTTTTCGTCTGCGTGAGCTTAAGTGAAGTAAAGTGTTGGCATGAGTTGATTACTATATTTATGTATTTATTCATGTTTTGTTTTCTTTTTGGGAAGTTCTGGATTGGGTTGAGTCATGGGGTGGAGTGCGGATGTTCTTGGTTGTATTATTGCGGAGATGATGTGATAGTGATCAAGTCTAAGCCATATAATATAGTCTTGTTGACGAGGTAGAGGTAGCTGGGTTTGTTTAGGTGACGGTGGGTGTGAGAATGAGGAATGGGTTTGGCGGTTGTGTTGATTTTCTTGGGGGATTAAATTGTTTATCGGTATTGGTGGTGGTGGCATGTGAGATTGGGGTGGAAGGATTGCGAGATGGAGATGGAGACGGAGACGGTGTTATTGGGTTGTAGATGATGTTTTGTTAGATTCGGGGTGTGCTTGTGTGGTATGTTGTGTTGTTGGGAGTTTGGGGATTTGAAAAAGTAGAGAAGTGGGTTTTGTTTCAGGTTCTTATAGTGAGTTGAATGTTGGTGAAAGAAATGTAGAGGGGAGATGTAAGAGTAAAATTCCTTCTTGTTTTTTAGATGTGGTGTGTGTATATGAGGTATGCGTTATGCGGTAGGGCGGAGTCTGTTATCTATTTTTTGCATCGTTTGGTATGCGTAGTGTTCATTTGAGGGGATGTTGTGATAGTAGAAGATGGACGGTAAGGAAGAGTAGAAGGGCTATCGGTTGCGAATTAAGCATTGGAGTTGTAGTTGTGATGTGGCAGGATTGGTGTATTGCCAATTGCATTGAAATGAAATGATTGGCTATGGGTGCAGCGTTGAGATGGGATAGTGTGCGCGTTAGGTGTTGAACTGGTAATGAGTGGTGATTACAAGTTATGCATGAAGAAGAACGCCTCTGGAAATAGAGATTAAGATCAAGGACTGGGGGAATGCGGCTTTTTATGTAATGAGGAAGGTGGATGATGTAGAAAGGGAAGTAGTCGCGAAGGAATTCGATTAGAACCACTAAATTCATATCTATTCATATCTTTGCCCGATACTTGTATCAATACGAAGAATACTGTCAAGAACACTGTTACTTTTGACATTGTCAGGCATCTCGAGTACCTAGGATTTGTTGGATATGTTGGACTAATGGCTGGGATGGGATAATTGAGTATCTGGCTCTCTAGTATCCCTCATGAATCATTGCCAACTCTAGTTTCCACTTCCATTGCCTTGGTATGTGTTGTATGTGGCAGTGTTCTGGGACGACGTGCGGTTGCCCGGCGTATATGGATCTTCGTTGGAGGATTGGTTGAGCCAGCGTGTAAGAGAGTAGGAAGTGTTGGCTGAACTTTGACCCTATTTTGGTTAGTCTCATGGCTTTACCACAGTTGTTTCATCATTTTGACGTAGATGATTGCTCTCACATTCGAAATGAAGGCAGTGCTTTGCCCATTGGCTCCAGCAGTGCCGGTGACGGGCCCTTGGCCCTTGGAAGAGTCGTTGGCTGGCATGTTCGGAGATGTTTGAAATGCCTTGGAAGTATATCGATTGAACATAGGAGGAATTTGTAAATGATTCAGTGTGGTGGTGTCTATTTCAAATGTGTCCAATGTCCCTTTATATGCCATGACGAGGCGGCCATGGTTTCTCTGTATGCTTTTGCCCCTTGACTATTAGTTCTATTTTGGAGAAGCTGCAAAGAACTTGTGATTTTGTAATGAGGTAAGTAATCAAAGAAATCTGAGTGCAACTGGGCCGTCACTACGTATTGACCGTGTCAATTACCCTGCATGGAACTTGTAAAACGGCCGCCACCTGCCTGATCAAGGCAGACATGAGATAGATCGCACTACAAATATCGCACAACTTTGATATCATGTAGTTTCAAGATTCATGCATGGAACTTGTTCTCGTACTACACAGATTTCTGTGGCTTGATACCGTTTCAGCACTTACGCGTGAGACTTGTTCTGGCACTGCCCTGATTTTCGTGGCTTGCAGGATGACAACTGCCTTGCCATTTCGGGAGTGCTTCAAATACGTGGTATTTTGTATGCATGGAACTTGTATTCAGCCAATCAAACAGCCTTGTGTCGCTGCACGAAACTTGTATTCATCGTTCTGATTCGATGAAATAGAAGGACCTTTCTTTCCCGATTGCGTTCGCCCCATCAACGTAGCCCAATCTCTCCATCGGCTTCCATAGAAGGCGGCCTCAACTGCTTGCATATGTTGCCCTTTTTTGTTTTGAACATATTTCAGCCCCATCCCATCTCTCCCCTTGCCGTCAGCCTTGCCGGCAATCTGTCGTATAAAAACCACCTCAGAGCCCACTTTCAATCGACAAAAGTTTCGAAGTAAATTCAAGGAAAGACTCGCAAACTACACGAAACGCTTTCTATGCTCATTACAGATCACCTGTCCTCCAGCGCTATGTCATCGTTTTTACCTTTCCCATACTCCGCTCCAGTACCTGGCCGGTCGCGTGCAGGGAATGATCCCGACTGGGAGCGGCTGAAAGATACTATTTGTGGGCATTACAAGACTTCCGAACTGAAAGATGTCATGAAAATCATGGAAAGGGATCATAAATTCAAAGCAAGGTATCATTGACTTGTCCTGCTATACTTGTTTCGCAATACTAATCCCCATAAGTGAGCAGTTGTATAAGAAAAAGTTCAACAATTGGGGTGTGAATACGAAGAAAATCAAAGCTTCCGAGTATCAGGCTATGTCGAATATAAAAAGGCAACGAGAGAATGACGACCCAGGAAAGGCAACGCAGTTTACATTGCGAGGAAATCCTGTAAAGAATGAAAGCATTGTGAGCTGGGAGATTCGGGCACGGAAGAACCCAAAGAAGCGACGGATAGCTGAAGGCGACGGATTTCCCGAAGTCGGTAAGAATCGATCTATCGCAATGCTTCATCCTTTGGCATTCTGACATCTACAGATACCCCGCAAGGGTTGACATTTCGAACACCTAGTCCTTCTATCAGCAGCTCTTCACCCGAACGTGCGCTCGCTACTTTGTCCCCATACAGCTCACCCGCGAACTCAATGGCACAGACAGCCATGCAACCTTCCAACGTATTGTCTTCCAACCCCGGGAAACCTATCTCACACAGGTGGCTCCCCGCACTGTCCCTCTTTCGAGGCTCTGTAGACGATTTTTTGAAAGACACAATATCGCAATTGTGGCAGCCCTTAACCCCCAATTTCAGCTCTCATCATTCGTCACCCATAATCAAAG
Organism: Acrocalymma vagum; assembly: GCA_028476805.1. Classification (NCBI taxonomy): domain Eukaryota; kingdom Fungi; phylum Ascomycota; class Dothideomycetes; order Pleosporales; family Acrocalymmaceae; genus Acrocalymma; species Acrocalymma vagum. The sequence goes on from JAQGEP010000294.1 coordinate 25,537, forward strand.
CTTACTCTGTAGATCTCTCAAATTCTGCAGATTATAGTCCCAATTTCGCTTCGCCATCAAACGCAACACAGCTCCTCTTCCCCTCAAGATTCTCATCTCAGTCTCCCCCATCGCCGAAAGCTTCCCGGAATGATTCTATGGCCTTTTCGAGACGGCCTGCGAAAGATACATACAACTGTGAACCAAATGCCGTCGGGGTTACCGAAACCTCTCTAAGGGGTATTATGTCAAGGTTAATGCAGTTCACCCACGCCAATGGACCGTCATGTGTGCCTTTGGCTGATCTGCGGGTACTTCTAAAAGAAATTCAAACTTCACTTATATCTCATGAGATATTCTATCAGAATGTATGCCAAAAGTGTTGTGACAGGGCAGTAATGGAAGCATCAAGAGTGCTAGAGGCGTCCCGAGAGTTGACACACATGGAGAGCCTGCTGGAAACTGCTCCATCAGTAGTGTTAAATGTCAATAGTACGTCATAAAGCACCTTCAGGTTGTATCTGATTAACCTTCTGGCAGAATCTACCGCCATATCCTCTCGTTTTGTGCCTCCGGGAATGACCCCGACTCAAGAAACATACATAGCCGCAGTTGACACAGAGTACGGGACCATGATTGTGAGGAAAAGATCGCGGCGGCTCTATGGCCAACTTGGCGAATATGAGGCATATCGAATTACAGAAATTTTCTTCAAACCGAAAGGTCTGCAAATCACGATCAGGATTTTGGTACAGCAGGGCCTGAGCACTTGCGATCGCCCATCTGGAATCCCAACATTGATCATTAATAACGTTCTTCCAAAAGACTCTCAGGTTTTCGAAGTGGCTTCGCGGGGTGAGGTGGTGGAAATGTCGATGCTATTAGCTGAAGGAAAAGCTAGTTTGCGTGACCATGACGAAAGTGGCCGATCGCTTCTTTATGTGAGTACCGGAAGCGCACAGCTTTGAATACGTGTTAATTAAGTACTTAAGTTTGCTTTACTAAATCCACCTATGTGCCGATTCCTCATTGAAAATGGTCTGGACGTGGACGGGTCATCATCAATGTACATGTAGGTTGACCAGCTTTCTACCGTATAATAGTCGATTGGCGTAAGAAGGTTAATCATAACTCTGAAATTATAGTCCTCTGGTTTCAGCTATCATCTTAGGGGCTACAGAAACAGTTGATATTCTCTTAGAGGCGGAGGCAGATCCAACACTCAGATCGCCAGCTCTTACTGCTCCTGTATTTTGGATAGGCAGCAGACCGGAAGTGGAAGTATGTCAAGACCAAAGAAATGAAAGTAGTATCTCAAGGCTCTAATACGAACAAGGGCGCACGATTCCTACGCCAAATGCTTACGCATAGCTCTCATTTTGGACTACATACGACAAGGGATTTTTGGGGGCGGACCCCTTTCTTGCGTGCTTGTAGACCTCGTTACCTACATTCTGCATATGGTGAGATGTTCCATTCATTTCAAAGGATTCAAATGTTCTCTCGCCTTCTAATGGCAGGAAGCGATATACACGCTGTCGATTATCAGGGCTTCAACTGTTTGCACCTCCACTTTGGCTTGCTCCGGTCCCGATCGTTGGAGCGGAACTGGAAAGATTCATTAGCTTACCTTATCAACCAAGGTGCGGACGTCTTCGCATTGGATAATTTTGGCAGGTCCATTTCCGACATTGCTTACTCGACACTTTGTTGGGAAGAGTATAGCTCTGGAGATTACGACTATGGATCTTATCGAGGGGATCTATTTGATGCTGTAATTAGTTTATGTGGCCATAACATTCTTACCTTCCGAGATTTGGGCTCCTATAGAAGAAGATACAGCCCCCAATATAGTCGCCAGGACTTTGAGAAACTCTGGGAAGGTAGGGAGTCAGAATGCCCGTATTGGGACGACACATGTTGGCTAGATTCCGGGCAAGACAGCAAAACCTTTGATTCAACCAATTCTCAGTCGGTTATTTGTACGTGTGTAGTGAAATGCATATTCCGGGGATTTAGGGATTATTACTGGACAAAAAGAGGACTTCAAGGAAGAGAGCTCGGAAGAGAATTGGAGGAGGGTAGCTTGGAAGAACGAATAGGTTCCGGCAACTGCATTGAAGATCATGATATGGAGAATTCCCGCAGTCGTAACGGAATTGAGGAACATGCAGCAGCGAACGACAACCGGAATAGGCACTTATTCGAAGGCAGCTCCACGGCACAGACGTGTGTGAGTAACACATTCTTGGAACGAGATTCCTACCCTGGACCACAATCTACTCTGCGGGGGCTTTTTGAACATCCCAATATGGATTAGACTAGTCCAACGTCCATAGTTCCATTTGGTCCAGCGTCTCAACTCTGAGACGCTACAGTCAGTATTGACGATAACAATAGTGTACAAGATGGTCTCGTTATGTAGTAAATTTCTTCGTGACAGTCGTTATTAAATTGCATTGGAAGAGCCTTCAGCTCACATTCTTTCGACTTGCAACAGTATTTCTTGCAGCTACTATCACTTCCCATGGAAAGCATTTCATGCCTAGCTCCCTTCTGCGTGATTACCTCTTACTCCATAGGTTCTATCTTTTGTAAACCCTTTACAAATACTGAGATAGTTGATGCCTCAATTGGCAGAGAAGCTGTGATGAGACTAAAGAGAACTTAAATCTTTCGAAGTATTGACTTCGGCCATACATTTACTGTTTTTTTTTCTTTTGTGCTCACAATACGCCAAGAACCATTGAAATCCATGTATTCGATCAGAGCCCAAGTCATCAAGTATAACAAATTCAATCCTGTCATGCCCTTGTCCCTTTTGTGCAATCAGGAGAAAACATAAATGGCGTCCTACAGAAATCCAACTCGTTATTTCATCTAAATTGAGCGGTGCCATGACCTTTTAATAACTGGCCGTAAGCAGTAATGTAACCGCGGCAGAAAGCGACAAAGACAAGCCTTTTAGTGCTGCTATCGATGGCCAACCTTAAATTATTTCCATTAACGGCAGTTTGGGGACGACTGGAGTCTTTCATGGCGCTGCGGAGCGAGAGAAGAGACAACATGAGGTCGGAGTCGTTTCACGCGTGTAGCAGTGCGGGGACCAGGGCAGAAGCTGGTGAAATGGGGAGCTATATGGCAGGTACCCCAAGAACTGATGGAAAAGCGCTCTGAACCGTTACTGCATTGGTATAGGCTGCCACTCCTGGCGACTTCGTATGATATGAAGTCTGTGAATTGAATTTTTGGGATCACACTGAGAGATGTGGTGCATTAGTTGGTGAAGTCATGTGACCCAGCCCACTGGCTGATCGGCGCAGGGGTCGCCAAACGCCACAGCTTGCGCTAACTTAGAAGCGAAAGGCTTCAAGACTGCCCTCAAGCTCCACCACACTCACCAACACTGCGATTCACGAAACACCTCTCCTTCAGCTAACTTTTCACAACCTTTGAACGCGCTGCGGCGCACCCTAACTGCCCAAGATGCAAGGCTTCAATATGGGTAGATACTACCCTCCCGATACAGAAAACGCGCCCACGTTCAATACCTCCCACCCTCTCGGTCGCCGTGCGAATAAGATATCCCAGGGTATTCTGACCGTCCGCTTCGAGCTCCCTTTCGCCGTTTGGTGCGATACTTGCAAGCCAACTGCCCTCATCGGCCAGGGCGTCCGTTTCAACGCTGAGAAGAAGAAAGTGGGGAACTACTATTCCACACCGATATGGCAGTTTCGCATGAAGCATTCGGCGTGTGGAGGGTGGTGGGAGATTCGAACAGATCCAAAAAATGCCGAGTACGTTGTTGTTGAGGGCGCAAAGCGAAGGGATTACGGCGATGGCGAGAAAGGGGACATACAAGAGGGCGATTTGAAATTCTTGACAGAGGAAGAGAGAGAGAAACGTAGGGAGGACGCATTTGCAAATCTTGAGGGAAAGCTAGAAGATAAAGGGAATGAGAAGAAAAATAGGGAGCGTGTGGAGGAGTTGTATGATGCGGCGGAAGTGTGGAGAGATCCGTATGATGTTAATGCAAAACTACGACGCGATTTTCGGCAGAAGAGAAAAGTGTGGCAGAAAGACGATAGAAAGAAGGAAGGTATGCAGAATAAGTTCAGTCTTGGAATCGAGATTGCGGATGAGATCGATACGGACAGGGTGAAGGCAGGGCTTATTGAGTTTGGAGGAGGAGGGACAAATGATCAGAGTGTCGAGGAAGCGTCGAGGAAGCCGCTTTTCGCTAGCAACGAGACCAAGCAGATCGAAGATGGGGAAAACAAATCGGGGAAGCTGAAATTAGAGATCTTAGCGGCAAAGAGTCGACAGAATCTTCAACAGACGCTCGTTGGTAATACGCGAGCGACCATTGATCCTTTTCTCTCAAGGAACGGCACTGTCGCCCCGAAAATGAACTTAGGGATTCTGAAGCGGAAAAGAGGCAATGAGCCGCATCCAAGTTCTGACACCTTGGCGATAGAAGGAACACCACGGAGCATTCCCCTTGGAGGAGAAGCCCCGGCCAAAAAACCTGTTTTGAGTACCGCGCTGGTGGATTATGATTCCGACTGAGCAACTTAGCTCATGCTATATAGATTGGGTGGCGTTTGAGTTTCGAGTCTGGATGACTCGCATATGATACCCTAGGTCTTTTATTTGTTATCGGTCTTCTGAATAAAACAATTTTATTCCAATCAGCACTTTTGGTGAACTGATAAGTGTACAATGAAATCCACGCATGATTGTATAGACTCATACTAAAGTTTTTCTATAGGCAACCTAATTTTGCCAAATTTAAGGGGAGCGGCCCCACTTTGGCAGCACTATCAATAGTTACTCATGACATAAATTACAACGTCGTGTCTACATCGATATCACAAAGCTGCAGATCACCGACTTCCCGTTGAAGAATCCGCCCAAAGAGAAAGCAGCAGCCAAACGTCCCTCTCCCGCGAAATCAAAACCGAGAGCCCCTCACTCCCTGACGTATACTCATAGCTCTCAATTTGCGGACTAACCCTATGGCCCGCATACCAATCATTCAGCATCCGTGTCTGTTTCTCCCCAATTCCCTATCGCGAAAACACATAACCGCCTCTCTCATCACTCAAGGAGTCCTCCTCAAGAAATGAATCCAAATCATTCAAATATCGTTGAATAACATCTTCCTCGAGAGGATAGTCTTTTGAGTCTTTGGAGTTCCTTCGAGATGGCGGGATGTGTGCGACAAGGAGTCGTTGTTTGTTCCACGTACCTACCATGATGCAGGCAGAGAATTGGTTGCTTGTTATTGTGTCCTCTAGGTTCGAGGGACCCATGTATTATGCCTACATACCTAGGAGTCTGTGTTCGCCTGCATTGAAAGGCGTTTCTTGCTCCGGCATGCCATTTCTTCTTGGTGCGTATGTGTTTAGGAAGTTTGTTTAAATTACATAATATAAAGGTTTATAGGGGCACAATGTCCAATTCGAGTAAGCCCGCTTTGGCTGTTCATTGTTTTGCAGAGGAGGAAATATCCATTGGTATAAATATTTCCTCCTTCATAAAGAAATTAGTCCGTGAATGGTGAATGTGAATTGTGAACTTCTCATATCCTGTTCATGTTGTGGAGTTGGATATGAGTACATATAGACTGAGATGTGCGAATATGGTGCTGTTAGATTTGCATAGGTATTGGTGTATCCGAGTGTAGCGTCACATGCCACATGTTACAATGACATGCAGTAGCTTACAAATTTCTTAAGCTTCCTTCAATCAAACTCCAATGATCGATGAATCAGCACTACACCACGTAAGTCAAATCTAACTAAGAAACCTGTGAAGGTAAACGAAGGAAATGAAAACTGCTAGATGAATCAAGCCATGTTAAAAATGCAATTTACGAAAGCTGGTCCCATTTCCTACGGCCTCTCACACCTTTTTAACTCTAATTAACATCATTCAAACTCTATATTATGTCTCTGTGACACTAATACTTATTGAGTTGTGGGTTTAGCTTCAGTCAATTTTCAATGATTACAAGGCAGTCTTCAAAGAAATTAATTACGTGGAGGCGCAGACGTATATCAGTGGTACAACATCAGTACAAACATGAAGATGATAAATTAATGTTCACGTGGGACATCAGGACTGGTAAGCATACCAATTCTAACTCGCCAAATACTCACCAGATTACAGGCTCTGACATGTACCTAAGCAATGCAGTCAATGTTGGCATATTCAGAGCTACGTGGGTTTACCTAACGTGACAGGGAACTGTCCAACCGGAAAATGTACTTGGCAGCCTTACACTACTCTTGCTGTATGCTCTTCGGCAGAGGATTTCACACCATTATACAATAAAGGGAAGCTATAAGACCATATACCAGAATGGCTGGCGAGTGCAGAACCCATAGAAAGGGTGGGGTTTCAATCACGAGGGCGTTCATATTTTCCCGACTATGCGCCTTCGTTGGCAGATACGACCAAGAACAATTCAACAACAATACTCAACACCGATCCGTTATCGCGAGAACTTGCTCAAATATTTCTCTCACATACATCGATTTGTACGGAAAAAGATGACAAAAAACTCGTTCACGCATATAGAGCATCCTTTCGGGTTTGCCTTCAAAGGCTGAATTCAACCTATTCAACGTATTCACATACAACAGAAACGGAGGTGAGGGAGGATCGAATTTGGAGTCGAAGATCATGGGATTCGGTTCGGAGATTCCATGAAAATTTTGCTTATTACGACGGTAACGAATACTATCTTAACGACGAATATCTGATGATCATAGGTGGGCAAATCACCAAGAGCCTCAATATGACCGTCAATATAACGTCAATATTTCGTGATAACGGAAATGAATACAACGCGATTTTGCCCCAAGCTTTGCTGCAGAGATTATGGGGCCGAAATTGGGTAGGTACTGTGATGGCCAGTCCGAGAGATCCTTTCAAGCATTCACATGCCGAATGAATAGTATTGCCACCAGCATTACAAATGCGTGAGTTCACTGGCTACCAACGAATTAGTAGTGTACTAACTCAACGCAGACTTCCTATGTCACCGAACGGGACTTTAGTCGAAGGAACTGTTTGGAGCACTGAGCCATTCATTATTGTCAATTTTGACTCGCTGATTATGCCACTCGTTCTGTACTTTGGTATCACGGTGTTCTTCTTTACAACTTTGTTTCGGACGCGGAACTCGCCTTTGTGGAAATCGTCGTCGGTAGCTTTGCTCAACTGCCAGTCTGCTGGTGATGGGCCCAACACCACCTTGAAGGATATGAAGAAAGATGCAAGCGATCGAAGGATGTGCCTGAATGAGAACAAGGGAGCGTGGGTTCTTCAAGATGAGAGATAATGACTTGAGAAGGTATAAGGTTTTATTTCATGGCATTATTCTGTACTTTTCTAAGCAGCCTGAAAAGCGCTTTCATTAAGACTTGGACCCCAAAGAAAAGGTACCGCATAAAATAGAATCCCTTATTTCAGTTTATGCGGTATACCTGAGGTTGCTGATGAAATGTAGATATGGTAGCCTGATTTTCGCGACTTCAAGACTTCTTGTATTCAGCTCGCACGATAATTCCACATTAAGTAAAACCTATCTAGCTCTGTAATATATTAGCCCCACTATGCTGTGCACATTTGTGTAAGCTATGTACTGCACCTGCGCCACCTAGCCAAGACGAGGCTGTGAGCACACGCCAAATGCTAAGAGAATTGGCGAAATTGAAGCGGGCGCAGAGCTACAAGCCATCTGCAGCACAACACGATCAACGAGAACTATGTAACGCAAATAGAGCAATTTATTGCTATAGAGTATACATCTGTAGAGAAATAAAATTGCTAAATTGCATGAGGAAACTTGATATGCTAGTACAATACATAACAAGTATTGATATTTTTCTCTAAGATACCCCTTAGCTAACCTCCTCAAATAAGAAAATCATACCACATCCGTGGCGGTGCACCTACAAATAAAACCAAGCTAACCCCCAAATCCCCATCCCCGCGGAAATTTGACCAGGTGCAAACGAGGCTGCGCATTGTAACGGCCTGAGCCTAACAATCCTTCGTCTCTTTAATGGGCTAGATACGCATGGGAGCTTTGCCTGTCGAAGGCGTTTATAAGGTGTGGCTGCCTCTCCCTTTTCCTGGGGACTACCAGCACCACCAGTATCAACACCCAACACGCCTTATTATTCCTTTTTTGCTCCTCCAGACAAGCTTCATATTCAGAATTAGTACGAACATTTAACGGACTCAAAATTTGAAATCATGTGGAATAATATCCTCTTCCCCGCCCTTGCAAGCCTAGCATGTTTTACAAAACTTGTTGCAGCAGAAAACCTCGTATGTTAACCTTCCCTACCAAAACCAACCACATCCCACTAACAAGACGAAACACCAGACTTTCCCCATGGTCACCAACTCTCGTGTAGACATTAACAACGCACTCTGGAAATATTACGAAGCGCAGGTCTTGTCTGAAGTGAGTTCCATACATTCCGTTTGTTATTTGAGTTCCGGCTTGTTTTGTTATAGGATTTATCTAACGCATTCAAACACAGAAAGACGGAACAACCACATACACTGCTAGCTGCACAAAAGATTGCGAAGGCTTCATGAACCACATGACCCTCGCACAAGATAGTAAGTAAAACTGCAACGCCAAAACATGCAGTCAGTCAAATCCCAATTTTCACAACTAACCATATTCACCCCCTCAGCATACGTCTTCGACGGCTCCACATCAGACTGGTAAGCATCGGCTCTCCCACCCTACTCCTACTCCACACCCCTTCTAACCAAATACCCCCAGGTCCGTACACTCCGCCTGCACCTTCACCGGCAGCCCCGCCTCCGAAGCATCCTGCACCGTAACCACAACCGGAGAAATCGTACCCAGCGTCACAAACGCAGACTTTACCATCAGAATACCCGACCCCGACAGTTTCTGGGTCATCGGCTCGGAAACAATGAGGCTGGCAGAGGGGACCGCAACGCCGGGTGTGTCTGCGTCGCCGAGTGCGCAGACGGGAGCGGCGGCGCCGAGGAGTGGTGAGGTGGGGAGGTGGGTTTGGGGGGTTGGCGTTGTTGCTGGGGCGGCGTTGGGTATGTGAGGAGAAGAAGGATGGTGGAGGTTGTGTGTTTGTTATAGTTTAATATAGACATGATCATTTACGAATAACGTTCCATACTAGCGAGTGGCCACGTTGCCAAGTATTAGCTCTCCTTATTACTTCTTTTAACAACAGCCTAATAAATTAAGTAGAAATCAACTACATAGGAAGAGAGAGTACTTGGTTTAAAGAGCCTAACATTGTAGGGCTTTCCAACAACACTTTTAGTCAGGAGTGAGAAAAAAGATTACACAAAGATTTGCAGCTTCGCGCCTGACACCTCTCTTCTCCTCCTATGCATAATACATTCTCGTTAATATTGAAATTCCATCACCTGAATCCCGCCAGTTGCGCCAGGCCCTGAAATCCTCGAAATATTCTGACACCAAGCCAGCTCCCGTGACATGCCCAATTGATGGTAGTGCTTCGTGATAACCCACTTTGCATATATCATTGACTGATGACCGACCAGTCCCATCTCAATGCGGTACATGTACTCGACACACCGACATATTAACCAAGCGCATCTGTTTGACTCCACAACCATGAGCTGTAGGGCTGTCTGGTCTTTCGTGCCACCACAGCCGAAAAAGGTCCAAATCCTACGATGGCATTCACACGCTCGGCTGAACTCCTCGTTTGCATGGTACTGACACATAACTAGATCAAGAGCTTGAACTGTTGCACCCCACAGAATGAGAAGGCATCGCGCGACTTTTAACGACTGGAGTTCGAGAACATTCGGAAAAAGCTTAGATGGGTATCCATCATCTGCTGGGTTATGCATACGCGAGGGAACAAACACAAACAGTGGTTGATGACTTCGTAGTCGAAAAAGCTTCTCCCAATTGCGCATTCGCTCGAGCACGGCAGCCATGGCAATAATTGATCGATAAGGTGTTTCCGTTAATTCAAAAATTCCTGGAAGATCATGTGCGATATCGAGTATTTCATCTAACTCATCACCTTTGTTGTGGTTAGCTAGGATGTCCCGCCATTGCTGTGGCGTCAGGCTTCCTCTGCGATAACTAATCAAATCGGTCAGGACCGTAATCATTCTTGCCCTTGCGCAGAGCAGTGACCAGTCTTGAGAGCTACGGTTGTGGTGCGGAAAGGCATTGTGAAGTCGAAGAATCTCTGCTATACCCTGTACGTGGGCGCGCCATCCTATATCAGAAGGGCATAAAAAGAGCTCGCAGGTCGAAAGAATGGCAATTGATGCAAGTACGTTGATCGAATTGTTATGATCAACGTATTGCAGTGCAGAAGAGAGATTCACCAGCCCATCACTGTAAATCCGTAGCGCGTTATCCAAGCTGACACTGCAATAACCAGTAGCGTGCAGTTGGGCAGCAGAGAATGCCAAGAGCGAGATGTCAAGGATCAAACTTGGATCCTTGAGTTGGCACGTGGATTCAAACCACGACACAGCTGATATGTTTGTACGGCTGCTGCAAGTTTCCACTTGTGGTAGATAGAGAACTTGCGAGATCCGGAGCGCTTTGATACGAAAGACGGCCGTTGAGTAGGAAGGTAATGCAAACATGTGTAGCATTGCTTGATATTCCCCGACCACATCTATTGCTCCATCGAATGGGATGTGGCCACAGAATTGTTTTGCGGCAGCTATGGCATCTCCGGCAGTCGTGGATAAATTTCTCGTCGTCCGATTGACGAAAACCGCGGCGCTTTTCGTATAGCCTTGGCAAATCAGCCCTGCCTTATCGCAACGCAGGCACCGTGGGCGTCCGAGATCGCACTTGACGCGACGCTTCTTGCAATTATGGCATGCTTTCGATTTGCCAGCGATCCCGACCATAATCGACCATACCCTTCCTGATTGAGACTGCAGAACGTGGGTATGTCAGATAAGTTCCTACTTCGTACGCGTTGCCAGATCGCTGGGTAGTAAAATTATGACCAGGGCCGAATACGTAGAGCACAGGTTGAATAGTAATTAGTAGGAGCAAAAATCATGCTGAGCTCGGATGTTGTCGTCACTTTGCACGTGATACTCGAAAAATGCTGCTTGATTCGGAATAGCTCATGAACTGTCTTATCGAGATGTCTTCAAAATCGGCAGTCGTCTCTGTTCTAGCCAATAGTAGACGCGGTAGAGTGCCGAGACGATCAGGGAATGCCCCAACTTCTACGAAAAAGTCGACAACAGTTCAGCCCAATTTACCAAGATGTGGGTGCAGTGTTTGGGTATAAGAAGCTTCATCCTTCTCCTGTCTTGTTAATATTGTTTTTTTTCTCTATACTCATACCGCCGAACTATGATTCTGCGGTTCTTTGACTGAAAGGAAACACCAACTCAAATTCACCAACCTGAGAACTCATCGTCTTCGAAATGTCGACTGAAGCTACATCAACTCAGATCGCAATCTCCCCTCTCAATACAGGACTTTGGGGTATTGAACAGGATGATCTTGCTGCTCAGCGCACAGCGGAATTGCTTGAAAAAGACCTCGCAGTAAGTTGGCAAACCCTAGGCCGGATCAAGATTGTATACAGTCAGACTTTCTAACATAGTGCCTAGCTCCATCATGTTTTTCTGAACAGACGAGGCTTTCACGATCATGTAAGTATCAAAATAGTATCCAAAGATAGAACACTTATATATTGCTAGATGCTTCATCACATACTTGCACTTTATGGCACTGGCGCCAATGCTGCCCAAATCCAGAAAGCTTTTGACCTGCGCCACGAGCTTCAGCGACCAGTTGAGCCTCGCAACCAGGCCGTGATCTCGGATCTTTTGGGCTCTTGGCAGTCTGCTGTCAAGTATCTCGGCAAAGAGGAGCATTACCCCGATTTTCTCGCCTATTTCCAGAAAAAGATTGATGACCATGGATATGAGTGGGTAGTAAAGGAATACTTACTCAAGGGCGACGCTTCCGCCAATGACTTACTGGTGCGCTTTCATGCCGGAGTCTTGCATCCCGTGATTCAACTATTATACGGTTTGGAATGGAAGCAACCTGCCATCGTGGCTGAGGCTCTAGCACAAACCTGCGCCCACAATCTTGAAGGTCTAGACGCTCTGCTGTTAAGTAGTGAGCTTGGTGCCAAGACTGTTCGACCTACAACTCGCATGCCAGTCCTTTTGGATCTCTACGAAAAGATCCATTCTGATTCAAGCTTAGATGGAACCGTACGTTTCCAAGACAAGGACAAGATCGAAGATGGCATTTTGAACAGAGCCCAAGAGGCTATGGTCTCGTTACTTCAGCAAGTCCACGTTGAGGACGCAGATTTGGAAGAGCGTACGGCTGAGATGTTCCATGCCATCGTTCTTGTTACGTCGAGCGCTGCTATCCACCCACCTCATCATGTCAAATATGACTTCTTTCTCATGTCAGTATACCTCCTCATTTGCTGCCAACTTCATGGATACTAACAATCCTAGGCACCACGTGAACTCCGCAGTCATGTACTTGACGACTCTTCAGCAGGAATGGCTAACCAGAGAGGACAAGCGACGGCTGTTAGAATGGAAGATTCGAATGGATCTGATTCAATATGTTGCGCGGGGGCGTCCTTCAATTTCGGTCGAAGCTACTGCTTCTTACGAACCCAAGATCCCATCGACGTCTTCTGTTCGTGGTGAGTTCATGCAAATGCTATAGCTTGGTTGGCTTTTGATCCCGTGACATATCTGCTAACAGGTTTAGAAATTGGCAATCGATTGCAAGACTTCGGAGACGACGGACATGGAATCAAGCAGGCAAGAGCCACAGCTCTGTGCCATGAGCTTATGAAAAACTGGGAGCATAAGCCATGGGCTATTCTGAAAGGAGATTCGATCTGGGAGAAGATCCAGCATATGGTTGTCGACGCTTTGGAGATTCCCGGACCGTTGTATGTACGATCTGCTGGCTTTGATGAAGCCTGGAAGGTAAGTGATTATGACATATTTGACGATTAATCTGGAGTTCTTCAGCTAACTTAGACATGAAGGTAATTCCGCTCGCCAACACGCCGCGTCAGTCCGATGAAGACCTTCGAGCTCTTCAGACTGGAAGTGGCGATTCAGCCGTGGCCTAAACTCGTGTTACAGATTCATCACGAAGTATAGCCTCTTAGAGGATTAGAGACTAAGGATAAAGTATCCAAAGTATGTGATGGGGCATATTACTATATTCCCAAATAATGTCGAGGAGGTAGCAATAAATATCCTACCTCACCTACTTCTAAAGGTGATAGATAATATATATATTTTATAGTAAGGGGCAGAGACGCCTACGCTAAAGGATCTCTTAGTTCTACTATCTATACAACGAAGCGTCATTAAAAGGGGGTTACTATAATTAACGTTAATAAGATAAATAGTTAGGAGAGGCCATCTGTTAAGACTTGAGGTAAGGCTTAGGGTTAGTTCTCGGTAGATGAATGTACGAGATGCAGTGGTGAAACTTTTCACGGTGGGTAATCAGAAGAAGATATGGTCAAGTAGAAACTTAGGTTGAACACAATGGTCTCTAGGAGCCCATTGTCTACTTTATATATACATGATGGTCACAAGGTCACTGTGACCTGGTATAAGACAGTACCGCCCTCATACTTGTGCGGGGTTCAATCCATTGACCCTGAGCTTCCTGGATCCTAACAGCGGGCTAAAGCTAGTAGGTAATAATAATAGCTCTATAAGGGCTATGGGCAGCCTTACTATACTATCTATATATATTTAAATACGAGATAATTACTTATATTTTAGTCTTAAATAATTAATCTACTACCTTCTATTCTATCTAGGGAGTAATCTGTACATTAAGTGCTTCGATTACGTGTTTAGTGGCCACTCGCTTGTGTGGAACGTTACCTTTTATCCATTACGCCCTACCTTAGCCAGACTTCTTTGGTGAGTGTGTGCGCAAAAGACCGAATTTTTAATTGACTCCGTCATCCAGTATAATAGGGCATTCACGTATCTAGTCTCTATAGCAGTTAAAGGGGGATATTAAATGAGCACGTATCGCTAGTCAACAAACCTGATTAGGACGAATCTCATTGGCAGGCCTCATTATTCCGGTCGCTTACAATGGCCCCTATCGGGTATATTGGGCTTTAAAAAGGTTTAGGTAGAAGTTGCGTCTAACAGAGTGAAGAATGTCAAGACCGCGAGGTGGGTTCAACAACAGGGGGAGAGGCATGTCGTATCATCGAAAGAGTTCTCAACATTCATCACATTAAAGATGACAAATACCACTCACTCAAGCGGGCCGTACACCACCATATAATGTTTCCAGCCCCAAATCATTCACATTCTGCCTCCATGACCCCACACGCGGGAGAACAATTCTCCATTCTCTATTCTCTGTCTCCTCAAGCAACATGCCAGACTTGAGCTCTGCATCCTCTTCGTCTGTTGCGCAAATGACAAATGTTGTGAGGTAAAAGAACACAAAAGGGTATTTCGAGTTGATGTAGTGTTGTATGTAGTACTGCCAGGCGTGCGTTGACCAGGGTCTGTCGAAAGCTGTTGCATTGTTAGATTTTTGGAATAATGATCAAGAAAAGGAAGAAAAAGGGCAAGAATAAGGTATAGCTTACGCATCGCATTCCAATGGTATACATGTCCTTCTGAGGTCCCAAAGTTGAGTCGGCTTCTACCCAGCCTTTTGATTGCTGGCATCGGCCAGGCACAGTAATGCGTCAGGATTGACCCTTTTGCCATGATAGCTTCTGGATGTTTTTGCTTGAATGCCCTAGCGAAATCCAATAGACAACTCGGCGATGGAAGTGTAAGAGAAGGCGTTAATTCAGGATCGGGCGATAATCCTCCGAATTCGTAAGGGAAATAAAGGTCGAGGGCTCCATCCGTTCCTTGAATGATGATGGGACGTGTTTGCGTTTCTTCGTACTCCATGGAGAGGCTGATGATGCCGCAGCGTTCCAAGTCGTCAACAACCCTTCGAATAAAGCGATTTGTATCTCGAGAATCTGCTTCCAAATTTGACCTATTCTGATGTGTAACTAGGACATGTCTATCAGGGTCATGGCATCTTTGCCTATTTCCTTCGTACTGAACTTCAGGAGGAGGCGGAAACCGCAGATCGACCGAGCTATCAATGCTCGTTTCTTCCAGGAAGATTTCTTGAACCGACGCTGGAATAACTTCTTTGATAACACGCTTCGCTACTTGTCGAGGGGAAGGGTCCCCGGTGAGCATCATGAGTGCATCTTGAACAATATCCAGAAGTTGGAATGGAAGTCCTACTTGTCTGTCGATAATAATGAATTGCCAGGAATCTACCACAATCGGATCATACATCGATGTCTTGCGAAGGCGCAGTTCGTTCTTGATGTCTTCCAAAGTGACCTGTGTAGTCCACTCAGACCGTTCTATGTCATCAAATGAGTACGCTGAACGATGGCGACTAATGAATAAATCTTCCTCTGTAGGGTGGACTGTAGCGTCTGCGTTCGTTCCTTCGTAAACGACGAGTAGCAGACGCCCCGTTCGTTTCCGAAGTTCATCGAGAAAGTCTTGAGTCAGGGGGTCCCCGATCGCCATCTGCCCGCATATATAATTGCGGGATTCTCTCTGCACAACAATCTCGCCGTCTTGATGCGTACCAGAGGTAGATGTGAAATCACCCTTGCTCGTCGGAATGAAGCCTAGATATACCCCAGATGGGCATTCATTCAAGATGCTTAGAGGATCAAACCAATGTTCCCGATAAAGCCCGAGCATGAGCAGTTTACATATAGTGGTATAGTCCTCGAAGTTCGAGCAGATACTCGCCACGGTCCACGGCGTCAAGAGGTGAGGAAACCAACGATATCTACCTGAATAAGCAATTATTCAATGATGGCAACACTATATATTAACTTACAAAATATCCCAGCATGCCTTGGTCATCTTCAGGCCCTCAGTGGTACTTGGAATGGTACCACCTAGCAAACGGATTGACTTGACATCGCCTGCAGAAAGCGTCTGCGCGCAGATTGCAACACGCAAGTACTGTACGGCGTGAGGGCGCCATGCCTTCTCAAAGAAGTCGCAATACATTTCTAGTTGACTTGCTTGGCATCCTGACAAAAACTCATGAATGCTTTTCGACCTCGTGGCGTTCGCAAGGGCTTCTGCTTCGCTGTCATTAAGAATCATTATGCGAAACCATGAGCGAATGATATCGGAGCCACTGTCTGAAGGAACGGGTTCCTTGATGGGAGAATCAGATCGCCTTGGAGAGTCGTTCAAATCGGGAACGACGCTGTACAATCGACGAACGACTTCGACGCAAAGATCAGAATAGAAATGTTTGAGGATTAGAATAGTTCCGTCATCAGGCATTCCTTGCAGAGAGTCGATCGGAATACGAGGGTCTAGAGGAGATTGTAGAATCATGATCTTTTCTAAGTCTTGTTTGTCTGGGTGAGGAGAGATTACTCCCGGTGTTTCTGGCGTTGGTCCACGATTTAAGCTTGACACTATTAATTCCGTGAGTGGACTTCAGAATGAAGAAACTGGGGCGGATACTTACTCAATATCGTGTCTGCAAGAGATCTCACATCTTTTTCTAGTTTTGAAATCCATTTGATAAAGTCCGCAGTGTCCCCGCCGCGCGGATAAAACCTCTCTCGCAGTTGTCGGCGAAGATCAACTGCAAATCGAAGTTTCAAGACTTTTATTTTCGCTGTATCCGGATCAGTGACCTCGAGAGTCTCGGCCTCAGCTTGCGCCCTAATCCACCTTGAGTTCAACTCTCTGAAATCTTTCAGATGCCTTTTACACCAAGCGGAAATGTCAGACAGGAGAATAGCCCGGCATGAGTAGCCATCTGCCTCAACAGCATCGCATGTATTGCCCTGAACAACGGGCGATTCTGGAGGATCAGATGCGCGAAGCAAACTGCGAGACTTCCCTCTGAAATTGTTCCGGCGCTCGTGCGAGCTGTCGACGTGAATCTTAAGGCTCATTGCGGAAATGGCGGAAATACAGTATGTGGGTGGTGGATGTGTGTTAGAGATATGAGATGCAATGAAGTAGCGGGCTATACCCTATGTTTGAGTCTCGGAGCGTAGAACATGATGTGTTGTCGTGTGGTGAGTTATGGTGGTGGGCGGGATAGATTCATAAACACGCCATTCGGACAAGGACCAATTTGTTATGCGGCACAGCAATTGAGAGCCCAAACGGCTGGGGCACACTTCAGCCGTGTGGCGTACAAAAGAACCGACAGCATCACTGATTGGCCGGGTACGGCGCAAAATGTCAACATGTATCATGCCCCTTTTGAAGGCGGCGGTGTTGGTTTTGAGACGGGACGAATGCATTTCCCCGCTGCCAACCTCAGCTGCTCATAAAATTTATCGTAGTTTTCGATGCGCCATCTAAGTAGTATGAAATGTGAGCAGGCCAGTCGGGGGCTTCAGAGTTCATACAAAGTTGACGCTCTCTTAATCTTTGGGTCTGCCATGCTGCGCTTATGTCCTGTGACTTGCAAGCGATGTGATATCACGGCCAACCCGTCGAACATGCGAATGTATGTTGTGCCAGCTTGGCGTAGTCAAGATCACACGGACATTGACCCAAATCAATGGACTGTCCAGCTGCCGTCCTAAGGGAGGGAGCATCGGTGAGCAGTCCAGAGAATTGGTCCAGCCGTGTATGTTGCTGAGCCAGGGATGGAGAGCTCGTCAAGCGCGCAATCGTGGGGTCTTAACGCGTTTGCAGCGACCCAAGCCGGGATCTTGTAAAGGTCGCACTTTCTTTCAAATGCTCAGGATGGTTTCTATAAGCGCTGGGAATATCGCATATTGGGTTAGATGGTCGGCTTTTTGGCCCGTGACACCCTGGCCCTTGCGGTGAGGAAACTATCACACCAGAAAATGGAGGCTTTGGATTGGATGAAATTCAACTAGTATCAGCAGTTATCGTTGGTCAATAGATTGGGGTTAGGGGGCGCCATGCCGTTGCTTGTACGGGTCGGGCAGAACCGTGCGGAGACCAAAGGTGCTTTTCATAGACTTTGAAGGATTTGGCGGGTGAAGTTCGTTTCTTTTGGTCTTGATGCAAACGCTTGAATTAAGGTGGCCAAGCAAAACTGCTAATCAGCTCGGGGTAGGATATTGGGCCCAGCGGTATGGAAAATAAGTACAAGTGATCGGATTGATCAATCTTGGCACAAGGAGGAATCCCCTATAATCCAGCAAATTCTTGGCACCAGGTCCTGTTTGGCTGATGCCCGAATGGGAAGCAGCAGGCTGTAGCACGACACTGGTCGAAATATTTACTTGAGAGGCGGCGCGTAATTGTCCCCAAACCAATGCAGTGGTAGCTCTTACGATAGGTACCCCCTAGTTGACATCAAACCCTCAAATTGAGATTGATTGGTAGTCAAGCGACTCGGCAGTGGGCGAAGCAATGTCTTTGTCTCAGGTTTTCCAATGCTGTTCATCTGATCGGGATAATGATTGGGATTGGCAATGCTGGCTGCCATAAGCAAAGTATCTGCGTCGGCACCATACTGCTCACCGACCGCTTTTGCCCTTTCGTCGAATATCTCAATAGGCATAGCTGATGTGGAAATTTGAGATGTGATTGTCCCGTAAAAGAGCTTTGGGCAGTCGCAGGGCGTGAGCGTGAGTTTGTGGCGTCCAGCCGAGCCTTAACGGGACACCTCGCAAACGGGCTGCCATTGGTAGGTCTTAGGTCGTAGGTTCAAGGCGTCTGTACATAGGATCCGAACAATTTGAGCCTCTCTCTGACTGGTCTGTGGACGGCCAGTGAGGGTAAGGTGCCCCTTGCGGAGATATAGAAAGGCAGGCGGACAATTGCAAGAGGAAGCCTAGTCAAGGTCAGTCCCTTAGAAGATCAAACATGGGAGAACAACCTTCCCCAGAATCCTTTCCCCACACGAGCGGAGAAGCCCAGCCCAGTCAGTTGAGCCACGGCGGGGTGGATCCAGATGTTGGAGAAAAGTCGGGGAGAGCATCCTGTCTCCGGTGTATGATGCTGTTGTTGCTACCCCACATCCAGCTCGACCTCGGGTCTCATGTCGTCGCGCTTCTCCGCATCGGACAAAATGGAGCTCCCTTCGTCCTTCAATCCCTCTTCCTGTTTCTCAAATCCGCCCCGGATTGCATATTTCGAGTATTCCGAAGCCCGTAGAAGAGATACAAAAGCAAGGACGGACCGCAAGCATTGAATCACGTCTCCTGTCCCAACCTACTCCAGCCCCAACCCCACTTACAGAGTTGCCATAGCTCTCAAACACCACGACAATGACCATATCACCCGCAATTCGCATATCGCCTACGCGTGCAGCTCGCGCAGTGAACCTCCTTCGTACCGTTCAGTACACGCACCCGCCATCATGTCCGTGCCACTCCAATCCCAACCATCACCACCACACACCCTCCACCATCCACCAAGCTCGCCGCGCTCTTGCAACCCCCATTGACACGTCCCAACAGAAGGAATATGCTTTTGAGATGGCAGCCTCAAGTATCCGTTTTGGTCCCGGCTGCACAAAGGAAGCTGGCATGGATTTCAAGAATATGGGCGCGAAGCGGGTCATGGTTGTGACCGACGGAAATGTCCGTAAGCTGAACGCTATGAAGCAGGTTGTTGAGGGATTAGAAAGAGAAGGAGTGCAGTATGAGATTTTTGACAAGGTCAGGGTTGAACCTAAAGACAGCAGTGTGAAGGAGGCAATTGAGTTCTCTAAGCCGTGGAGGCCGGATGCTTTCCTAGCGGTGGGTGGTGGCAGTGTTATTGACACAGCTAAGTTGATGAATCTTTACACTACGTTCCCTGGTGAGCCTCTCAATTTCGCTTTTCACGACTTTTGAAAACACAGTCAATCATCTGGAGCAATAACCAGGCTAATCATAAGAACAACAGAGGCCGATTTCCTCGATTTCGTCAACGCTCCTCTCGGCAAAGGTCTTCCCATCCCTTCGAAGCTATTCCCCCTAATTGCCGTCCCGACCACCGCTGGAACAGGCAGTGAAACGACCGGAACAGCAATCTTCGATCTTGTATCGAAGCGCGCAAAGACCGGTATTGCCCACCGCAACCTCAAGCCCACCCTCGGCATAGTCGACCCTCTCAACACACGCACCATGCCCTCCGCTGTACACGCCTCTTCCGGCCTCGACGTCCTCTGCCACTCCTTAGAATCTTGGACCGCAATTCCTTACTACGAACGAACTCCCCGACCTACTAACCCAATCAACCGCCCAGCGTACCAAGGCGCAAACCCCATCTCCGACATTTTCTCCCTCAACGCCCTCCGCGATACAGTCAAGTATCTTCCACGCGCAGTAAAAGATCCCGAGGACCACGAAGCCCAGTCGAAAATGCTGCTGGCAGCCACGCTCGCGGGCGTCGGTTTCGGCAACGCAGGCGTGCATCTCTGCCACGGCATGTCGTACCCAATTTCAGGCCAGAACCCAGGCTACAAGCACGCAGGCTACGAGGTTGAGAATCCCATCATCCCGCACGGCGTCTCTGTCGCTGTCACCGCTCCCGCAGTTTTCAAATTCACGGGCGCGTCGAACCCCGAGCGTCACTTGGCTGCCGCCGAGTGCTTCGGCGTGGACGTTTCGCAGGTGAAAAAGGAGAGCGCTGGTGAAGTCTTGAGTGAGGCGCTTGCAGAGTTTTTGATTAAGTTGGGAGATCAACCGAGGGGGTTGAAGGACTTGGGATTCGGCAAGGAGCATATTGATCAGTTGGTTGAGGGCACGATTCCCCAGGCGAGAGTGCTGATGTTAGCGCCGAGCTTGGAGACGCAGCATTTAGAGGCGGAGAGGGAGCAGTTGAGGGGGCTGTTTGAGGAGTCTATGTCGTACTAAGGAGGCTGTGTGCGCGTGTGGTATGCAAGCATGAAGCGGAGTTGGTTGATTCGCTGGTTGGAGTTGGAGTTGATGTAAATGTAGTCGCACATTCGTACATAACGTACCATTTCCCATGCACAAGTTGACCAACATTGTATATACGCCAGACAAATTGGCGCCGGGGAGAAGAGAGGAAGAAAAAGAGCACATAGCGAAGCAAAACAAAGCACAGCGTAGCATAGCGTCCCCACCATCTGCATCTCAAACATCAAAAATAACAAGTTTTTCATATCTACAATCGAATCTATCAATCCCGCATTTGCCTCACATTGAGATTAATCCTCTTGTTCTCCATCCACCCCTTCCAGCTTGAATATTCGCCCTGCTCATCACTCGCGCCCCCGGGCCAATCTTTCAAGTACTCGGGACACGTCGCCGGCACGATTTGCGGCACACCATGCCATGCAAAGCGCGACTCTCCGCTCATGTACACCACATCACCCGACCGCAGCCTCAGTGTGAGAATCCTCTCTCTTGTCTCCGTCTTTTCTCCCCCGTTCCCCACACTTTTCTCATCCTCCGACCCACTCGTCCCAATAATAAACACAGCATCACACCCCAAACTCACACTAATCAGCCCCGTAGAACTAGTCTCCGCGACGTCACGGTGAAGACTCAGCGTGTCGCCTGGAGAATACAAATTCACAATCGCCGCCTCCGCTCTCGTTTCAGTAAATATGCCTTCTAGGAGGTGTTTTATATCTGGTGGGAAAGCAGGCGGTTCTGTGTCTGGATATCGTTTTTGAGTCCAGTCGTATTGGCCGCCTAGGGTCGTCCAGCGCATTTTTTTGTTGAGGAGTTGGGAGATTGTGAGGGGTTTGTGGATGGAGGGGTCAATGGGGGTTGTGATGGGTGTTAGGGAATTCGGGGGGATGGTG
>JAQGEP010000295.1:1897-47123 GCA_028476805.1 Acrocalymma vagum
CTGAGAACATCTGAATCTACATTTGAGCATGTTTGAGAGCATAGGGCTCATGAGCAGGTCTGGTCTTTCGA
This sequence comes from Acrocalymma vagum, assembly GCA_028476805.1. Taxonomy (NCBI): domain Eukaryota; kingdom Fungi; phylum Ascomycota; class Dothideomycetes; order Pleosporales; family Acrocalymmaceae; genus Acrocalymma; species Acrocalymma vagum. Next base: position 1,969 of record JAQGEP010000295.1, read on the forward strand.
GAAAGCGCCCCTATGAAGACCAAAGTAGTCGTTCATGGCGACGCGATTAATTTTACAAGCGGGGGGATGGAGAAACATGTGGAGGTGGAACCAGGCATGATGAAACGTGGTTCTCATTTCTGACAAGCAATACCTCGCACCAATCAAAGACAAGCGTATTCCCCAAAGTAATATGGGTTTTCCTGCACCGGATAGATGGCACCTCATTCAACCTAATGGGCTCTATATTACTTATATTGTCTCGAAAATACAGCTTCCCATAGGCTTAATGTATACGCCCCTTTCTACATTGTGGCGTATATGGTCGATCCTTTCTTACATTGGACGAATGACTGGATCGTCCGGCAACATTAACTTCATTGTAAAGATGTACGCCAAGCGGCCCTGTACCCAGGCAAAGCTTCAGCGACCCCATTATCGCCTCCCACTATCCTCAAGGAATCGGCAGTTGAGGCTATGATCTGTGGGGGCTTGAGTATAACCTTAATACCCCACGCTCACGCTCGCTGCTTCCTCTGCCACCATCTCACCCGTGTTCCTAGATAGTGAGCCCTCATCTTCCAAGATGTATCTAAGCATATTCGCTACTATTTTGCTTGTGGCACCAAGCCATGCGCTCATTCGATTTGGATGCTCGCAACTTGTGGTTGACCGCTTGGACCCTTTGGTTAATCCCGGCGCAAAACCCTCGCCACATCTACACCAGATAATTGGTGGAGTATGTATTCATACTCGTATCACATACAGTTTACTAAGTTATACAGAACTCATTCGTCCCTGATATGAACCCAAAGAAGCATGACCTTGCGAAGTTGTCCACCTGCACAACTTGCCAGCCATCAGAAGATTTCAGTACGTCGTCCGGAAGGAGATATTTCTGTCATGAACTATTTACAGATCATCAGTCTTTATTTAGGATTCCTATTTCACTAACTGGGCTGGCATTTAGGCAACTACTGGACTGCTTCCCTATACTTCCGCGCTCGCAATGGCACTTTCAGACGTGTACCACAGATACCAAATGCTGGGTTTGAGGGCCAGAAAGGTGGCATGACAGTGTATTATATGCAAAACCAGCTTGCAGACTATGCGCAGAAATCGAAGGTTAAGGCCTTTCAACCAGTAAGCCGTTGCCAATTAAAGGGATGGATGTCACATTGAATGTTTGATAGGGATTTCGAATGCTTATTGGATCACCTACCGCTAATACCAAGGCCGAGTCTGATAAATATCCTCAATTGACTTATACCTGCCTTGAGAACATTGGCACTCGATATCCGGAGACAAAGAACTTCCCTACAAAGCCTTGCAAGACTGGTATTATGGTGAACCTACGTTTTCCTACGTAAGCGACCAATGAAGGAAGTAATAGTCAAACGCTAATTAAGCTAGCTGCTGGGATGGCGTGAACCTCGACTCGCCAGATCATATTTCTCATATGGTGAACACCGTATTCCCTGTAGCAGAAGAAGTCTTGGAATTACTTACAAGTTGACAGTCATATCCGTCCCGCGGTACTTTCGAGAACCAAGGCCCTTGCCCAGATTCACATCCTGTGCGTATGCCACAACTAATGTATGAGGTTATTTTTGACACATCGCAATTCAACGATCCGGAAATGTGGCCGGAAAATGGTGATCAACCATTTGTATGGTCTTTTGGTGACAAGTACGTCACTCTGATACTCAACTTGAGTTTTCGTCGTTTGCTGACTCGCTTGTAGGACAGGATATGGGAGCCATGGCGATTATGTTTTTGGCTGGAAGGACGATTCACTTCAGAAGATAATGGATGAAGAATGTTTCGTAAATTGTAAGACAATGAAGACGCAGAGTATTGAGGCGATGAATTCCTGCTCCATTAATGGTATTGTGGATGAAGACATTGGCGACACCAACTGTAAGTACACACCTAGATGCAGTCTCTTACTTGACTAACGCATTTTAGGGCTTGAGCAGCTTCCTGGACAGCCGCAGATGAATTGAAGGCATAAAAGCCCATCTTAAGGGGGAATTCAATGACGAAAAGCGGCTGGACTTAGTGCGGTGACTAAGATAGACTGTAGATTCATATATATTTGCTAATACTCAATCAGTCCTCGACATAATTATTCGGGATGCTGAAAACATAAAGCCATCACCGCAAGACTTTTTTATGGTATCTCGAAATTTTACTACGCCTTAGACAAGGCCGCATATATATATGCTAGCGGTAAAGAGACATTAAGCCATCATTCTCCCTTTTCCAATGAAGGGATTGAAAGATAGGAGGCCAAAATGTCTCAGATTTGTGGATTTTTGAGCAGTAGTTAGAGAATATTCGACAATTGACTTGCTCATACGTACGACCGGAGCATCTGCTCTTCATCAACCATTTATCCATCTGATAACTTGTCTCACTATATACTAGTATATAGATCCTTGCAATCGAGCCCCACATCAGGGCTCCTTTTACCTTTCATTTTTTTCCCCACATCACAACATGCCATGCATCTCAACAAATATCGTGGTATGGTGTCTATTATATTACGAGAGAAGGCTATTTATATGATATTTTCGGTCTCTACAATACCTTATATTGGAAGTAAATGCGTGGTGCGTACTAACTCCAGGCTGAGCCGAAACCCTCAACTCAACTTTAGTATGCCGCGACATCGTGGAAATATGCTTGTGTAACTTAAATAGGACTAGAATATGGAACAGGTGTCAATCACGTTCAACTATTAGTAAATATACCGCCAATATGTGGCGAATGTGATAGGGAAACATCTTTATGTAACCCCAATTATAGTAAAGTATTATTTGGGTGTTTAATTTTTGCAAACCGTAGTTAGTAGATAGGTAGAGAATTAAGTAGAGAAACTACTATATAATTAGAAATATTATAAATAGTAATTAAATATCTTTTTTAACTAAATATTATTTTTTAGTACCTTTTAGTTATTTTTACTTACTTATTGTAGTAGTACAAATGGTTTATAGGCATAGAGGAAAAGGGTTATGTAAAGGGAAAGGTTAGGTAACATTAGGCAAAAAAGGGTTTCTACTTGCAATCGGAAACCCAAGGCCCTAGACAGACAGGACACGGACAGTAATCACCAAGAATCAAGTAGTCAACAAGTAGATATTCGATCGCTATTCGTAATATTTCTAATCACACAGTGGTTTTCTCCGCTCGATTCTCTCTGCCTATCCACCAACTGCGGATTGCAAAATCGAACACCCCAAACAATGCTACAGAACTACACTATAATATAACCTTTTACCTTAATGTCTGTAGACCCCTCATACTACACTATAGTAGGTAGGGCAATCGCACGAAAGTGGGATAATGGGTGTATATTGACACCAACCCGAGTCCTTGAGGGTCTAAGAAATAGTATAAAAACTATGGCAAATGATCGATTCATTTTCGGACGAGCAGCAGAGAAACATCGGGTTCATAGTGACCGTGGGAGAGGGATGATCTGGTTTTGCTAATTAGCACAAACATATTATAAGTTTTGATATAGTATAGCTCCGAACCCTCAACATAATATGAAATTTCTCTCGACTTTTATGAGCTGAGAATACTATTCCCCAATAATCAGAATCTTTTAGTGCTGTCAAGTTCGTATGCTGATCGATGGCTGGTCGTTAGCTGTACGGTCGCAAATTTTGGCTTAAAATTTACACCGGGATTTTTGCTACTATGTGTACCAAATTATGATCCGCAGGAACACCAATGGATTTGGCCACTGATCTTGGAGCGACTAATTGGAAAGCCATGAACACGATCTACTTTATTGGGTGACAAAAGATCGAGCAACATTGAATCCGTACCTATTGGTGTTGCTATTCGAAGGCCCCAGGTTGTTCGCAAGCTAAATCCTGATGTGGCGGGATAGAAATCGTTTTTTTAAAGCTGTAATCCTAGGCACCGTCGCGTTTTCACAAGTCCTTTGCCCCTGACTCATCTCCACTTGATCAAATATGCATGGCTTCGGGGAAATTGCCTACCCCATAAGTACCCCGCGAAAGTTTCGCCGATTTCCCCGGTCCATCTCTGGCAGCCTATAATCATAAACAATTTCTCCGACCACCGATTCGACAACCACATGCTAGGCATTCTGAACGTCTAGGGTAATCTGTTGATACTATTGGCCTTCATCATTGAAGGCGCTATTACTTGGCTGATCACTGCAACAAGCAATTCGGCCCACCTCTAGATAGATATCGGATGGCCGAAACGGGCAATTGGAGGCACTCTGCCTACCCCAGACCCCAGAAAATAACAAGTTCCCAGGGACTCTGCTTAAGTGGGGAAGAGTTATGCTTAAAGGACCGTTCGGTCGCCTATACTCATGTTTGGTTCATAGTTGCCTGCGTTGCGAAAATAACGCACATCGAGGATAATGGCCGCCCTCTCGACGCAGCTGATAGCTGCTGCCGCCTTATATGTCGCATTGGTACACTGCTATACGCCCTCTGTAACGGTCAAGAATGGAACCATCTCCGGCATTCAGATTCCTAGTTATAATCAGGAGGCTTTTCTTGGAATCCCGTTTGCTCAAGCTCCGATTGGGGACCTGAGATTGGCACCACCCAAGCCCTTGGAAACAGCGTGGGATGGTATTCTGAATGCTACGCAGTACTATCCCAGATGTGCGGGCTATGGTGTAAGTACATGCTCCTTCTGCATTTTTCTTTACGAGCACTAATGAATCAAGGGAGAACAAAATGGGCAGAAGCAAAGCGAAGACTGCCTTGCGTTGAACGTCGTACGACCAGTGGGATACGAAAATGAGTCACTACCGGTGGGTCTCTGGATTTATGGAGGAGGTGAGAATGTTTTAAGACGTATTCTCACATTCTAGGCTGATTGATTTGGTAGGGTGGTCACAGGGAGGCACTATTGACACTCTCTATAACCTGAGTTACATAATTCAGAACTCGGTTGACATAGGGAAGCCAATTATGGGCGTTTCGATTGCTTACAGACTAAATGGGTTCGGATGGATGGACAGTAAAGAAATTCGAGCCGCTGGTGCCACAAACCTTGGACTACGAGATCAACGTCTTGCATTACACTGGGTACGCGAAAATATTGCTGCCTTCGGAGGAAAGCCGGAGAAAGTCACTATCTGGGGAGAGAGCGCTGGTGCTTTCTCTGTTGCCCAGCACCTTATCGCCTATGGAGGAAGAGACGATAAGTTATTCAGTGGTGCTATTCTACAAAGCGGCCATCCTTTGGGTACCTCAACAAACGCCAACAAGACCGCGGAACAGGTCAAATATGACAACATCGTCAAAGACAGTGGATGCGACACGGTCACAGATACCCTACAATGCTTACGTGGTCTGACTTACGATGAGATCAACAATGCTCTGAATGTCACAGCGCAGTATACGTTTTCCCCGTATGTAGACGGTGACTTGATTCAAGGCTCAGTATACGACCAGTTGGAGAAGGGGGAGTTTGTGAAGGTTCCTATTCTAGTTGGCGCCAATAGCGACGACTCACTTGCGGCAAACGTAGTCAACACTGATCAAGAGTTTCGAAAGCTCCTGATAGCTCGCGGGTCATCGGACAACCAAACAATTTCCATGCTTGAAGTGTTGTACCCCAACATTCCTGGCTACCTCAACCCCGAAACCATCACAGCACCAGTGGATCAGGCGCGTGGTCTTCAGTATAAGCGCGTTAAGACATTTGATGCCGACTTCACCTTCATCGCAGGCAGACGTATCATGTCCCAGATATGGTCCCATTTCAATCAGACTGTCTACAGCTACCGCTTCAATGTCCTGGCTGCGCCCGAATTGATTCCAGCCACAGCCGGAGCTACGCACTGGGTGGAAGTTGCATATGTATTTGATAACCCTATTCGCCTGAATCTCGGATTCCCAGGGAAGACTCCCGAGGGCAATCAGCGTCTAGCAAAACTAATATCAAGAATGTGGGCTTCATTCGTCCACACTGGAGACCCGAATGGACATAATCAAAAGGGATATCCGGAGTGGCCAATATATCGAGACGGCTGGGGAGGATATGGACAAAACTATGTCTTTGATGCTAACGTTACGAGTTATGTCGAGCACGATAGTTTCCGTGGGCCTGCTATTGCGTATCTTAGCAAGGTTTTTAGAACTGTATACGGTAAGTAAACCAGGTTATACTTTTCATGACAAAAAAAAGACGATAGGCAATGTAAGCTATTGGGTAATTTGAACCCCGATGATTATTGTCATTGTGTTGGGACTCACTCGAACACTCCTAGGGAGGAACAGATGAACGTGCATATTTCTTGGGCTGATCTGTTGGTCTCGGGGGACAAATCAGGCGCCAAAATTTAAGAAAGGTCCAAAGAATTGGGGACAAACTAGTAAAAGAAATAGTAGCATCAAATGGAAGATGCATCATTTGCTAGGTATATAGAAGATCAACATGTTATTGTACAAATCGCCCCATGAACTAATGTGAATATGAATAACTGAAATGAATAAAAACCGAAACTATTCCTCGAATCTTGATAATAGACCAACAACAAATCCGGTTGGAGCCTTGAACATAAGTATTTCGATACGTCATCAAAAATGTGAAATGAAGTCTGGAATTCTTTTAGCCTATTAATCAGGGGCCTTTGAACGCCAGAGCTGCCCTTTTTTGGGCCCTAGCTAAGGCAAGAGACTCTTGAGATGCATAAATCCAGTATTGTGCTTCATACTCCACGGTAAGAACACCACCGCTTGCCTGCCCGTCACAAGTCGCGGGTGCCAATCCACCGATAGTGTTAAGTCGGTAAATCTGCCTTACAGGACCCGTGGTGCTCTGCTGTGCCTCCAACCGGAGCCACTTGATGTTGGCTGGCTGGGGTGCAGCTACTTCTTCGACTTTCTTCGTGAAGGTTTCACCAAGGCCAATGATGTCGAATTCGGGGGTGGTATTATCGAAGAAGAAATGTGCACCAATCGCGGATTCGTCCTCTGCAATTTGGCCCAGAGGAGTGTTGTTGGCGACAGCGCAAGAAGCATTAAAAAGATTCGCTACGGCGCCGATCGCAGCGGGGGCAGCTGTCGAATTGGCGCAGGTATAGTTCTGAGTACCACGACCAAGTGCGATGAGGACAAGTTCCAGATCTGCGGATGGTGGTGTCAAGGTATTGGTGGGTTGTTGAAGCTCTGCTAGGTTACAGGTATTATTGTCCTGGCGTGGCCATAAAGGACTTTTTAAGGATCGCAAGCCACTGGCGGTTGGAGCAGCGAGTGTAAAAGGAAGTAAAATGCTCCCGAGAACGAGTGTTGCGTGCATGCTGGACAGTCGTAGAACGATCAAGTACGAATGACGAAAGTAACGGGTTGTTTTAACGAAGGAAGAGCTGCCAGAGCTCAGAGAAGTGAAAAAGAAATAAAGAAAAGGTGGAGTAGACGACGAAGGAGAGGTAACTATAGCAGACTGGAATTATGTGTAATGGGTTGAAATTGATGGGACAAAAGACCTTAATATATACTTTTCCCAAACCTGGGGCACCACCCGCATCCATTAAATGGTCATATTGGAAGATAGATTGCGAAGGGGTCACCCATTGATAGCTACGTGAATACGGGGAAGGCAACTGTCAAACGCAAGAACCAGTTCGTCGGGAGTTTACTGGTGTCTGGCGAGACCCAAAGCGTCCTACGGCTGACTACCTACATGCATGCGATGTCCCGCTGAACCGTCGTTGGTGGGATCCCATCGTTAACAGGTATGACCTGTTCGTCGTAGAAGCTTATGGTGAGTACCATAGTCTAAGAAGGGATTAGACTTCAGCCTGGCGTTGTTTACAGACAGGAGCTGGGCATATGCTGCAGGGGCCTTGACACTATGGTGATACTATCTGACAGATAGATGTTCGTGAAAGCGACAAGGGATCCTGCTGCCACGACCCCTCAAGGTGGCTGGTAAATGTTAGTATTCTAAAAATTTGGTGTATAAACATGGCCTCCAACTCTGCGCCGGTTCTGGGGGGCGGAAACACTTGTTAGTGGTGAAACGGTACCTGCAGGAGGGCTCGAGAAAGATGAAACATGTGATTTCCAGCGAATAGGAAGAAGGCGGGAAACCGATGCCTGCATTCCATGGTGAAACAACAGCCAGTTGAGCCAAATTTGGGAAAAGAGCAAGCTTAATTCTGCAAAGATTGCTAAATGGCTCTGCTGTACCGTGGGGTTTTTCCATGGTGTTCTCACTGCTTGCAGGCCAGGATGAATCTTTGCCGTCCCTTGCTCACATCAAGGAGCTCGGGCCTGCAGAGTGCCTGCATCGAATTGAAACTGAAAAGGAAGCTCGCGATGCAGATGACAGGGCTGTAAGTGTGTGCTCTGCTTTTCCCGTGCTTTGTGCAGGTAGGACGTGGCCATCTAGGCCGTTCTCCGGGCGGCGCGAGAAAGGAGGATGCAAGGCGTGATGGGGATGAATCACAAAGAGTCACAGGCAGACTGATGGAGGGGTGAAAACAAAAGCAGGGATTGAGCAGTATTGGATGAGATGAGCGTGGGACTCAAGAGAGGGACAGAAAGTGAGTGTGTGTGAGTGTGGGAAGAGATATGAAAACGGCGGGCAGAATGGTCATGTGATAAGTGGCGGTGCGTTTTAAGCCGAAACGGGACTAGCACATCTCCCTCCGTAACTCAGCCTCAAGTCTGACGCGTGCACAACGACACTGACGCGGATCATGTCGTGCCGCTCTTGAACGAATGCTCCGGCCGGCCATGAGTTTGGCTCTTCTCTTTCTTCTTCTTTGTTGTCGTCGTCGCCCAGACTGAGAGGCATCATGAACGAGAGAAGAAGCCTCCAAGAACTGGTGCAGGATGCTGGGATTGCCCCCATTCTCGTTCGACAACCCTGTCTTCCAGCGCCCTCCCAGCCCGCAATCGTCGCAAGCGAGGAGGACCACCTGCAGGCCCGAAACCTCCTAGTAGAGCAGAGGAGAAATGATCCAGAGTACCGGGACCCCAGCAAGCAGCTGAAACGGATTTTTCGAAGCTCAAAAGAGAAGGAGAGACTCCAGGACACCAACCAGTGGCTCTTTTCGCAGGACGAACTCGATCAGGCATTGTCGGCTGTCGTCAACAAGCCCACGACGAGTCCAGGCCTCATTCAGGCTTTCCTTAGCCTTGGAGCCAAGGTCAACTTTGTCGAGACAGCAGACCAGAAGAAGAGTAAAAGTAATAAACCAAACACTTCTCTTCGCCGTCGAAGCACTGTGCTGCAACAAGCTGCAACTCTGCGCAGAGCAGATTCTGTCAGCCTGCTTGCCAGCTCTGGTGCGGATCAGACAACACTCGACGAAGGACTGAAGGCTGCGCTTGCTGCAAATGATCAATCATGCATTCAAGAGCTCCTCCGTCATGGAGCAGATATTAATAAATTTCCCAATGCTCTTGCGGATGCCGTAAGATCGAACGATCAGAATCTTGTCCGTCTGTTCTTAAGAGCCCCCAAAGCTCTTCGGGCTGAGATAATATCCTCTTGTCTTCCGGCAGCAGTCCAACACAAGTCCGAAGCAATTCTATCACTACTGATAGGATATGGCGCAGATCCAAATTTCAATGGAGCCAGTGCTCTCAAAATGGCAATCTCATGTCGAGAGTATCGCCTGGCCGTTGCACTGGTGGCTGGCCCCATCCACCTAACACCAGTCTCACTCCAAGGGCTACTCGAACCCACGATGCGAATGCCCACTGCCCAAGAACTATATCAATTCCTCCAGCTTCTGTTCTGCTGTGGCCTCTCTCCTAGTAGCCAAGGACTGTCCGGGTTACTCATTGCCGCCTCGAAACGTAATGACACACCGCTAGCTCAGTTGCTACTCAGCTATGGCGTATCGATTGAGCTGAACCAATCGGAGTGCCTAAGAATCGCGATATCTCAGTCAAATTGGGCACTTGCAGAAGCAATACTGGCAGCACATGTTCCGTCCGCTCATGCCTCTGTAGTTCTTGCTATCATACCAGCGGACGCACCCAAGGAAGATCGGTTTCGCATCATCCAAGCACTAGTGCAGAAAGGCGCAACTGGCCCTCCACTTGGGCGCTGGCTTGTTCGTGCGGTTGAAGAAGGGGATACTCCGCTGATGGATTTGTTGCTTCGTGTAGGAGCGCCACTTGATTCTGGTAACAACAAACCCCTTCAGGCCGCTGTGATAAGAAAAGACATGCGAAGCTTGCAGGCCCTCCTTAAGGCTCAACCTCCACCCTCCGCCCTTTCTCAACTGTTCCCGCTCACTTATTCGAATTGTACCCCATCTGAACGATTAGAAATTGTGCGACTCTTGCTCGAGAACGGTGCCAAGGGCCTCGAAGTTGACCAGGCACTTGTCGATGCAGTTGCAGATATATCAAACACGAGAGACGTGACCCTTATCACCGAGCTCGTGCGCTACGGTGCAAATGTCAACTATAACGATGGCCAGGCAATTTGCCTGGCAGTTACCCAGGGCGACATGTCGATCCTCCGCTTGCTATGTAGTTTCAAGCCGACCGCGCATTCGGCGTCTGCTGCCCTCCCTTTGGCATTTGACTCAAATGGTAATAGGCGCCGAGAGACTGGAGAAGTATTCGAGCTTCTGCTCCATTATGGTCTCGAGGAGGATTGCGCTCTCCAAGCCCTCCGAATTGCTACGAAAGGGGGCTATGAGAACATAGATCTCATTTGTAATCTTATCAAGGCGAATGCTAGACTACTCGGATCCGCATTCCAAGAGGCTATCGCTCTGGAGAATGTGCCTAAGAAAGCCCCAATACTGGATCGGCTCTTAACGATGGGTATTCCTCAAGAAGCGCTTGATAAAGCTCTTGCTGCCGAGACTCATCATGCCATAAGGAATACGGACTTTTCGATCCTGAAATTATTAATAAAGCATGGAGCGTCTGTCAATCACAATGAAGGCGAATCTCTCAGCGTTGGCGTAACTTCTGGGAACAGCCAGCTCATCACACTACTGTTGAGCGGAAAGGACAGTCCCTCTCAAACCAGTACGACGAGAGCATTTCGCGCGTTGTTCCAAAGTGAGAATCAGCGGCATAAACGTATAAGTCAACATAGTAGAGTAGAAATTGCGCAAGAACTACTCAGTCGTGGAGTCGAGCAACCCGCCATCGATTCAGCTTTACAGGCATCACTCTATTCTCCAGACAAAGACACAAGCGCCGAAGCAATGGCAAATCTGCTGCTGCGATATCATGCCAATGTCAATACTTCCAATGGGGTATGCTTTGTGTCTGCTGCTAAAAGAGCGGACTGGATAATGTTGGATAAACTCTTAAGCCATGGTCCTTATTTTAGAATTGTTGTACCGGCACTGATAGTTTCGGGGCTCGGCGAGACAGCGTTGATTAAAGCAGTGCAACTTTGTTTTGAGTGTGGCTGCACATCCGAGGACTTGGATGCCAGTTATCATGGCCCCCTCAAAGAACCACTTCTTGTATCCGCCATGCAGCACTATCCTCGCAGTGAGTCATTGATCAAAGTGTTGCTAGATCATGGCTGCAATCCAGATACCACTGTCCGTGCAACAGTCGAATCATCAGAGGGCGAGGAATCTGTGTCAGCTCTTATATGGGCCCTTATACAACCGCAGAAGAGGATTTCCAGTCCAGTTATGCTCGCACTACTGAATGCAGGGGCTTCACCGACCCGGTCTTCACCAGTATCAGAGATTGCCCCAATTGCTTTTGCTGCGCGAGAAGGACGCCAGGATATCGTGGAAGCGTTGCTGGAACGCGGTGCTGATGCTTCGGCCCGCGATAGGTGGAACCGTTCTGCTCTTTTCTATGCCAGCAGTACATCCGTTACAGAAATTGTCCAGTCTCTGTCTGCGCATGCTCTGCAGAATGACGGTAGCTTACACGAGGCGGCAAAGAACTTGCAACTCGACGTAGCTTCTATATTGATCAAACACGGCCATAACCCGAATTTCCCATGTCGGCTTCATAGTGGCAGGAATGCCTTAGGCGAACTGTGTCTAAACTCCGACATAACAAATGGATCCCAGCGCACAAAACTACGCCAATTGATTCGAATCTTCCTCAACAGCGGAGCAAACCCGAAGTTCAGGGCTCGCAACGAGAAATCTGCTGTTATTCTAGCCCTTGAAAACCCTCACAACCCCCTTGAGGTAGCCGAAGCGCTTCTGGAAACTGAAGTGTGGGAGGGACTCAATGATGAACAACACATGTTCCGTGACTCGACAGGTCTTTGGTATTCACCCCTGAAACTGATCGAACTAATACCATCTGCAAGCCGCATGTCGCAGAAACAACAACTTATTGAGCTCCTCCGTGACAAGGGATGTGAACCGAAATACTACTCTGAAGGAGCTGATCAACCTAAAGGTGCAATTGGACTGCCCGAACCAATTGCTCGCCTTGTCGACCGTCAAAAAGAGCACGAACTTTCAATTAAGCATGCTAAGGAAGTGCATGAGCATACACGCAGTCTTGAGGAAACCTCGCACCAGGATAAGCTTCGTCGTAAGCGTGAAAAACAAGATGCAGACTTGGCGCTCAAGACCGCTGAACAACAGCACAATCAAAAATTGTCGCAGCAGACTCACGACTTCGAAATGAGCCGTGTGCGCTCCGCTGAACAGATGAAGCGCTCTGAGAAGGTTGCCTGGCACAATCTCATCATGGAACAAGAGCGTGACACCGCGACCCAGCGGCAACAGGTTGAAGACAGGAAGGCAGGTGCAGCATATGCACACGAGGCTAAGTTAATTGAGCAGAGAAAGAGTGAAGTAGAGCACAGAGCTGGCGTGGAGAGGCGACTGTTGAAAGAGAAGGATGAACTTTTCGAGAGGAACGCTAATAGGCAAAAGATGCTGACACAAAGGATAGATGAGAGTGCCGAGCTCCATGCTAGATTAAGGCAGGACAGGCCTGCAATTGAGGATGCTAGGTGGGGAAGTGTAGATTGAGAAACAGCACAAAGTTGATTTGAATGCTGCTCAAGCAAAGTCTGGTGGGACAGTCAGTTGATCAGATTGATATTCTTGAGCCGGTGGCCACATCAAAAAAAAGCTGGGCGTTTTGCGGTAAACAGACAACTCTATGTTCCTAGATACACGAACCGTCATGGCAAAACGTTCTGTGATATTACTTGACTATCTAATTCTCGAGTAGTGGCCATTTATCGTCGTCCTATTTTCATGTATTCTTTTTCACTTGCGTACTCATGTCACACATGATTCGTCTCGATCGAGACCGCCATGTATCTATCACTCTTCCCATTTCGCCGTGACCCTCGGTTAAGTAAGTGCGCCGTTCACCAATGTACTTGCATCGAGACAGTCTGGATCACTCCTCGAGTTTGAAGCAATGATAACTATGGAGCTTATCATTGAAGTCGCCCTTCGGAGTCACTAGTAGATTCGAGTTTCCAGGCCACGTGAATCCAATCGAATCATTATCCTGAAGAGATCGACAGTTGCTGCTCCTGTATTGTCCCGTTAGTAAGGAAATGGGAGGATTAAAGGGAAGAAGAATGAAAGTTCAGAGCACTGGAGTCTACCATAATCCTGAACATGAGTACGTAAGCAAAGAAAGTCACGGGACGTACGTGTAGAAGATACATTTGAAACCTTTGTCCGGCCCCACACTCGAAGTCTTCCCGTCAAGTATAATGCAATTATCAGGCCCACTGCCAGGCGCCGATTGCTTATACTCACATTTCCCTCCCCAGCTGTGGTTTTCACAGATGAAGACCTAGTAATTAGTTACCATCGAGTGTCAAGCAATAAGTGAGGGGTAATAGCTGAGAAGGATGACATGAACTTACGCCCGCGTTTACATTACCCTCTGAGCTGGTTCTGTTCGTTGAAGTTGGGAATGGAGCTGTGATGATTGATGTCACCAGATCCGTAGATGTGAATGTCAAAGTGGACGTCACTGTCCCGATCGAAAGAGTCGAAAGACTATTCTCCCCATGTGTCTCGCACGATGTCTCATGTGGTGCAGGCACACCTTTCACATTGTCGGCCAGTATTGCAGACAGGATGAACAGAGTGTATTTTAGCGCCATCATATTGATCACAATCACAATCAGACGTGAGGATAGGAAGGGCAAAAGAGAGAGCGTGAACGATAGGAGTCCCAATGGAAAGTAGGTAGGAGAAAGGGGGCTTATATAAAACTGTGAAGAGCAAAGATGCGTTGAAGTGGCCAGGGAGAATAGTGGAGGTTGGTGGATGGGAGACTATGGCGCAGACTGAATGGTTGGTGAAGGAATGTCTGCCCAAGACACACTTCCCACCCTCTCTTTATACTTTTCCCTGGGGTCTGCTCATCAGTATGGCAAAGCAAGGTGGCACCAGAAGGAACAAAAGATGAACAAGATCCAAGCTTTTCCCTGGTCGGTCGACGGGGCAATCAATCCACGATGGCGCACTGTTGGTGCAGTGATATTGGCCAGAATTAGCGATATCTCAGATCTGGGGCAATTGGATGTAGGACGATATGTTCGGTTACTAGTTACACGGCCTGCAGATGCTGCAACACGCGACTTTTCCGCATGTATGATGTACGCAACAGGTTCTCGGGGACTGTGGACAGTTGTGAGGGGAGGGTGCGACTATGGTGAGCAAGAGGGCGAGGGCAGGGTGTCAGTGGTGTCGCTGTGGGCGTGGCTAGTACGAGTGTGTACGATGGAGTGGCGGAGGCAAATTGAAGATACTGGTGGATGCTAATGGTGGCGATGGTGACAACATTTGAAGGCAAGTGGTGGAGGTGGTGAGGGTGGCAGAGTACTCAAGTAACGAAGTACCTTGTGCAAGAAAGTGCAAGAAGGCCCGAGGAAGGAGCAGTGATAGCAGTGACGGTAGCGACGGATGACACTCCGCTTGCGGAAGGAGTCTCCGGGTGTGCCTTCTGTTTACCCATCCGTACTCCCTCGCTCACTCTAGGGGGTTTATTGTTTGTAACTCATCTGTCGGCAACGCACGCGCCATAAACAACGATGTCGGGAGACACATGACAAACCCGGGCATGAAACGAGCAACCCTTCCATGGAACAATCCCTTACTGTTCACATCCAGCATCTATCAGAACATGGTAATAGGTACAAAAACACATACAGCGCGGGCTGAGAAAGCTGGTATCTTCGCGTTTCCATAAACCTCCAAAACAAGAAATAAAAAAATGAGGACATAACCCAAAGCGGGGCACCCAAAAATCCTCATCGTAGCATCCAAAGTACAACACGACGTCGCCGCCTCTTGACCATTTTCCAAATCAGTAAGAAAATTCTCATGACACCGGTTTTTGGGGTTCATCATGTCGTTCAGGTTCGTAAGTCGTTTCCCCAAGCATATTCGAAGGCGTAGACGCCGATGGAGTGGGCAATGTGGGTGCGGCTGGTCCTCGGGCCGCTGCTGCGTGTAATCGCTGATCGAGAGCCTTGAGTGCTAGTGCTCGTCTCCTCTCCGCTTCGGCGCGTGTCCCTCCTCCCCTTCCGCCCCGGCTGTTGGGGTTCATGATGCTGGGAAGACCACCCTCAGCGCGAGCATTCGCTTGCTCATTTCCAGCGTCGATATCCTCGGCTGAAAACGGAGTGCAGACTTGCAATGACACGAGCACGTTGTAGACCTGATCCGACACTTTGCCGAGCGGTGTTTGGATGGGCTCAGGGAAGAAATGGGAGAACGAAAAGGTATCTGAAGCATCTCCTTTGATAACGGAACCGTCGCCTGTTGCAGCAGAGGAAATGGAAGGACTGATACGGTAGAAACGAAGGTAAACCCATGCAGTCAGGAAGCCGAAGTAGGCCTGGAACATGGCGGTCTCGGTACCTAGTAGGATGCCAGATACTGTGTTCGCTGCGAGAAAAATGGCGGGGAAGTGCTTGACGCGCATACGAATCAGGCCTTTGGCGATGGCCACGGTATGCTCAGGGACGAGCTGCTTGAACGAGACGAGAAATCCGGCCTGGATGGCAATGCCCCCCGAAATGGTAGTAGAACTAGTAGGCTGATTAGATTGTGTACAGGAAGGTTGGAGCTTTTTAGAGATTTGTATAGGGTGCGGAGTGTACTTACAGGGCGGAAGCGTTTCCGGAGAGTGCAAAGGCAATAACATAGAGCAAGAAGCTCAACAGGTTTGGGATCATGGCGACGAAGAGCATGAATTTGGTGAACTCGGTGGAGCCCCAAGCTCGCTCTAGGTAGCGGCCGCCATAGAGGATGGTTGGGATGGTGACGAGCAAACCGGCTACATTCTGCTCAACGACAGTGGCGAGAAGGAAGGTCCAAGGATATATAATAGAGACGCCTGGGATGATGGTGAGGTAAGGGACGCCATTGCCGACGCTGATGAGGGGCTTCTCGACCTTCTCGATCCAGTCGGCCTGGGGTCGCAGAATGAAGTTGAGGAGCGTGAAAATGACGACAGAGGCGAGCAGGCTGCGGGTCAGCGGAGGGAGGTTAAGGCGAGGCATGTCGAGGGGTGTTGAGCAGTTGAGGCGTATGTATAGTTGCCAGGGAATATGGCGGGGAGGGAGGTGGACAAAGCCGAGCCAAGCGCTGTTGGACAGCGCAAAGCGAGCGAGAGTGCGCGACGTGCGATGCGGGATGTTTTGGATGTTTGAACAGGTGGTGTTGGTGGTGATGGTGGTGCAGTGGTGGTCAAACCAGGCCAGCCAGGGCTCCTCCAGGCTCCAAACGCTTGCTGTCATCGGAGCTTTCGTTGCAGAGAGGGTGCAGATCCCTGCCTGGCCCCGACGCGCCCACACATGCAAAGCCCACAAAAACCCTACCCAGTGCCAATGTGCCAATGCCAGTGCCTAATCCCTAATACCGTGCATAAGCCTTTTCCGCATCCATCCAAAGCTAGCCCTCGTACCTTCTAACCACCATCACCACCACACACCTGTCACCAAACCCACCTCCACCTTGACTGCCCCCGGCTCGTCCCCTTCCAGCATCCTCTCGCGTCGACGCGCATCTCCGCCAACGCCCTTCCACCCTTCCGGGCCAATAGCCTCTGCCTATTGACTGCCACCGGGCGCGCCGCGTCCTGCAAACGATGCGCCATGACGGTTGAGCCTCTCTCCTCCAACATTGTCAACTACCTGGTCTGGCGATACCTTCAAGAAGCCGGCATGTCCATACGGCCCCATTCACATCTGCCCTCCTGCTAACCCGACCCGCTCTAGGCTACGGAAACGCCGCCCTCCAGCTTTCGCGATGCTGGATCCGCGACCCCGAGACTCTCCCATTCGCAAAAAATGTCAGCCCTCATACCCTCATCAATCTCCTACAAGACGGCCTTTGGTTCGATAAGCTACAGACAGAGGCTGGCGTATGTATACCCGTGCCCGCTCACGAGTCCCCCACTAACCCGTCCAAGGGCGAACCACGCTACCATTTCGGTCGCGACCATGGACGGCCCTACTCGGTGCGTAACGCGCTTCTGACTCTGGACAAGGGCATTCCCGCCCACGAGCTCGCTGAAGAGGCCAACGGAGCTGTTCAGGAACCGCCGCCGCGCAAGGGAGTCAAGAGGAAGAAGGCAAAGACGAACGGTGTTGAGCCACGTCCGAATCATGAAGTCAACGGCGATGCCATGGAAGTCGAGCAAAATGGTAGCACTCATGTCACCAACAGTGTGCGAGCAGAATCCGAAGCTGTCGCATCAGAAGCTGACTCGCCGACCGTTGCCGACATTCCCATTTCGACACTGAGCATCGGCCAGAGCACTGAAATCCAAACGGAGCCCATTGCCGATCTGGCGCCAAACACGACTTTCGTCCCTTCCCTTCAGGAGTCCGAAAAGGTGGTCGAACACACTTCATGGGGCCCTTCGGACTCTCCGGTTCTTCTCACCGCTGGTAAATCCCTTCTCCAGGTTCATTTAGTTGCTCAAGATGCTGGCCCCGGCAAAACCACCGCCATCACCACCGCCAATGTGTCTCTACCGATGAATAACTTTTCTATCACAGCTCTGTGTTGGCATTCTCACGGGGAAATGACCATATCCGCCCGTGAGGAATGCGTGAATGAAATAGGCGAAAAGATGATGATGGACAAGCTCATCAAATTGATTGATGGCGGCCAAGACTCTCAGGTTCTTTCCTCCACTGCCGGCTTGGTCAACACACTTAGATGGAACAAGGAGAAGGAGCTCCTCTTGTCCATATCCACGGACGGAGAGAAGGGATCTATCAAAATTTGGAAGAACAACAGTGACTCAATACCAGCCTGGACGGAGTTCACAGAAACCGCCATTTTTGACGCTCTCTGGATCAGCGAGTCAGCATTTGTTGTTTGTGGAATTGAGCTGTTTAAAATATACGAGATTGGCGCAACCTTGACCACCCAGAGGACACTGGACACACAGGTCACGTGGGAGACACTCAAATTTGATTCATCTTCAGGTATCATTGCTGCGCTGGGGATCGAAGGTCAGAACAGTTTCCTTGGAATACTACACCCCAACGATTCTATCAACCTCCAGCAACACGCCTACCCTGATGCCTACCCCACAGATCTCGACTTCCGACATGGGCCACACCCCAAACCTCTGACTAATGGAGTCTTTGGAACAACAGCACCTCCCGTGGTGCTAGCGACTAGTTCAATGTCTGGTGTAACACGTATCTGGGATGCAAACGAACCGTTTAAAAGCTTCAAGAAGCTACCAACCACAGACGAAACGCAGGCATTCAAGACGGCATTTTCTCCTGACAGTACCTATCTAGCTGCCGCGGGTCCGGATGCCGTGACGGTATGGGACATCGAGAAGAGAGACGTGCCTATTGCAAGCTGGCGCGCGAGGGACTGGAGCCCCGATAAGTGGGATCCGAGTGTTGATGGTGAGTTCAGCCTCGGATGGGACCCAGACAGCTCGAGGCTATCTATAGCCTTAGGAAATCAGGTAAGCGGTATACCTTCAAATCCATTAAGTCTATCGCTGATTTAGCCCTAGATCGCAATCATTCCAGTTCCCAGATAATATCGTGAACACTCGATTAGACGATCCAATCTGACAATTTCAGAAGGTTGGTCTGTTAGCCAAATGAAATATGCGATGTGCGCAAGCCCATATACAAGGCATCACTCTCGAAAACGAATGTTCGAAGGTTTCTCCATTCCCAAAAACCTATGAACTAAGTCAATCCACCGGAGCTTTTCCGCTCGGCCAGAGAATCGCGGTCACGTGTCTCTTGCAAGGCGGGGAAAGATCCAGGGTAGGTGTGGGGTCTGGGGTGGCGCGTCCGTGGAAGCGGAGGGTGCGCTGTCCTGATAGGACAATCCTTATAGCCAAATCCCTTTCGGTTTCTCAACCCGGATACTGTCTCGCGAAAGGACGCTTGACATGACGCTATCGTTTTTGAGTCTTTCGGCAAATGAAGAACATCGTACCATACGCCCATATATTCCGATGAGGGGCTGAAGCAGCACTGGTGGCCCTGGTCGTGATGCTAAGAACATCGTCCCGTTTTATCATAAATAGAGGCCTGTCTGCACCCCAAACTCATCTCCATATTCTTTCCTCAAGTCCTCTATCCAGCATTCTATACTCTAGACAGTAGGAAAACCCGAAACTCAGATATTCTGCCCTGCAAAGGTCGCTATCATTCTTCTCCCCTAGAACGTGCACTTGTCCCTCATCCATACGCACTTTGTCTACTATGTCAGGTGTTCCAAACCTTCCAACAGAGGCCCGAAGTATCCATACAAATGGCATCAGCAACAGATTGGCAATGTCGTCGTTCGAGCTTCATGACTCACCAATTGAGAACACTCGTCCGCTTAAGGTGATTGTGATCGGTGCTGGCTACTCAGGCATATACTTGGGAATTCGCATACCCGAGAAACTGAGGAACGTCGACCTGGTCATCTATGAGAAGAATGCGGGAGTTGGAGGAACTTGGTGGGAGAACAAGTAAGATCTACCTCTGAGTTGCCTCTTCCTTCTGCCCCAGAGATTCGTGGCAAAGAGAAATAGCCGTGACACACCTTTAGCGACGACCCTGACACTATCCAGGTACTTGGGTTGCGCGTGTGACGTTCCATGTCAGTTCCAAAGTCCGCACGGCACCCACCTTCTCTAACTTGCGGTAGCACATTCTTATCAATTTTCCTTCGAGCCCAACCCGTCATGGTCCTCTCTCTATGCGCCCGCCCCCGAAATCCAAGCTTACCTCGATCGTGTCGCGAAAAAATACTCTGCAGATCGATTCATCAAGCTATCACACGAAATCACGTCATGTGTTTGGGATGAGGAGACGGCAAAATGGAAGGTCACTGTCAAAAATTTGACTACTGGAGAAACGATACATGACGAATCGGATGTGCTGATCAGTGCGCGAGGCAATTTGAATAATCCCGCGTGGCCTGAAATTGAGGGACTGGAAAGGTTCAAGGGGGAGTTGATGCATTCGGCGGGGTGGAATCAGAAGTATGGAGTCCTCTTGCACAGAGTTCGATGGGTTTAAATTATCGGACCGAGCTGACCCGTGGATAGGTACGACTGGACAAATAAGCGGATAGGGGTCATAGGATCTGGATCGTCTTCTATTCAGATTGTTCCATCTCTTCAAAGAATCACAGGGACTCAAGTTAGCGTTTTTGCAAGGAGTAAGACGTGGATATCACCCTCGTTTGGTCAACAGCTCTGGGATCAGTATGGCTTCGAAGGGTTCTCAATCCCACAAAGCCTCCAGGATAAATTTGCCAATGATCCAGAGCATTACTATAGGTTTAGAATGTCGGTTGAGGAAGATGGGAATGCAATTCACGCGGTTACTATCAAGGGAACTCCTCTCCAAGAAGGAGGAAAGGCGATTTTCACAGAGCATATGGCGAAGAGACTGACAAGCAAGCCTGAAATTCTCAAGGCCTTGCTTCCTTCTTTTTCTCCCGGTTGCAGACGTTTGACGCCTGGCCCCGGCTACCTTGAGGCACTGACCCAGCCCAATGTCAATTTTATTACGTCGCCTATAAACCACATATCCGAATCTTCAGTGCACACAGAAGACGGGGCGACTTACGAAATCGATGCATTAGTCTGCGCAACGGGCTTTCACACCTCAGCACCACCCCCATTCACCCTCATTGGAGCGAATGGTCTAACCATCAACCAAAAGTGGGAGAAACGAGCGTCGGCTTACCTATCACACAGCATCTCCGGGTTCCCAAATCTCTTCACTGTAATGGGGCCAAACTCGGCCATTGGCTCTGGCTCGCTTACTACCATGTTCGAAGCCGTCGGGGACTACATTATTAAAGCAGTCCGCAAGATCCAGAAGGAGGACATCGCATCCATGGTTGTGAAGCAGGAGCGTGAAGACGATTTTGTGGCCTACGTAGATGCATACTTTGAAAAGACAGTCTTCTCCGAGGAATGCAGTAGCTGGTACAAGAACAAGAAGACGGGCAAGGTCGTTGGCCTCTGGCCTGGTAGTAATTTACACTGCTTAGAAAGCATGCGAAGTCCTAGGTGGGAGGACTTTGATTATATATATGTTGGGGAATCTGAGGGCAAGAAGGTGAATCGCATGGGGTGGTTGGGGAATGGGTGGAGCGTAAACCAGGTGGAAGAGAGGGATCTGGCGTGGTATTTATATCCAGAGTTTTTGAATAAGCCAGTTGCACCACGCCCCGAGGAGAAAGAAACATGGAAAGTGAGGACTTTTTCTTACTAGCTGCGGGAGGCAGAATAGCACTCATGTGTTATAGAAGGTTTCTGCGAGCGCCTGATACCACCTCGGTAGATCAATTGATAGTTACGGTGTTGATACATATAGATATACAAGTAGTTTGAGACACGCTGAACGAGCTTTAAAGACGGCACTTCGTGTTTAATAAATGTGATGAAGCCAATCCCCTTCGTTATAACCATTCATCCATCGTCGTGTGGGCTTGGTCCGTCCACAATCACAAGCTTAGAAGATCCTGGAGAAGAGCTACTTGCCTAATGCGGCTAGCTGATTGTGGGGATGCGAGCCTCTACCGAGGCTGTCACATGCCGCAGAGGCTCGACATCATCGCCTTTTGTGGCACTAGCACATGCCTTTCAACTTCACGACGGGGGCTGGATGAGTGAAACCGACTCAACTACAGTCGGAATTCACGCCGCGATTAGCCCAAACGCGTCGTGACTGATCATCTCACGACGATTGCGTCACGATCCTTTCAGCCAGTCGCCCTACTCTGCGTTCTTTTGCACTCACACATCGAATGACCAAAGTGCGGTAATCATGGCGGTCCTGTCGAAGATGCCTACGGTGAATCGTCTATCATCTGCCAACATAAAATCTATCATCAACGATCTCACGGCTCTGTATCTCACCCATCGAACCCGCATCTCGCGCGCCGTATACCTCACCCTATTTGTCGCTCTCATAAACCGCATCCGCAATGCTATCGCTGAGCAGAAAGCAGCGTCCCTACGACGCGAGGCACAACGCAAGTCTGGAACTGGCTCCGGAGAAGGAGAAGCGACAGGGAGGAAGAAGGTCGAGCTGAATAGAGAATTCTTTAAGAATCTGTGGCGGTTATTGAAGATTTGCATTCCTGGGTGGAAAAGTAAGGAATTCAGGTTGCTCATAAGTCACAGTATCTTTCTTGTGTTGAGAACCATGATCAGCTTGTATGTCGCAGAGTTGGATGGACGCTTGGTAAGCAATTTGGTAAGAGGGCGAGGAAAGGACTTCTTGACGGGCTTGGTGTGGTGGATGACTGTGGCGATTCCAGCAACCTTTACAAATTCAATGGTACGTTAGAGCCGTATCATTTATATGGAAGGAGAAAAGAAAGAATAACGGGAACAGCTCTCCTATCATCAATGCAAGCTGTCGCTGCAATACCGGACGCGCCTCACGAACTACATACACAACAAGTACCTTTCTCATATGACATTTTACACGCTTTCAGCCCTCGACGACCGGATTAAGAATGCAGACCAGCTTATAACAGTTGATGTAGCGAAGTTCTCGAACAGCTTGGCGGAATTATACTCGAACATTGCGAAGCCTGTTCTTGACATGATCATATACAACTATTCGCTATCAAGAAGTGTGGGAGGAGAAGGCCTATTTTTCATGAGCCTGCTAGTTCAGCTGTCGGCGAACGTCATGCGTGCGCTTACCCCACCCTTTGGAAAATACGTCGCAGATGAAGCTCGACTAGAAGGAGAGTTCAGATTCCAACACTCGAGGCTTATTGACTACAGTGAAGAAGTCGCATTGTACCATGGCCATGAGGCAGAGAAGGATACTCTGGATAAAGGTTACTTTACTCTTATTAAGCACGTGAACCGAATCCTCAGAAGGAGGTTCTATCACGGCATCATGGAGGACTTCGTCATCAAATATTTCTGGGGAGCTCTCGGACTACTTCTTTGTAGTGTACCGGTTTTTTTCAAGGTGCCGGGAACCACCGGAAAGAGCATGGGCGATCGAACAGAGAGTAAGTGATTTTCGCAATCAGCGATTGGACTGAATTTAGCTCACACGCATGTATAGGTTTTGTGACCAATCGCCGCATGCTTCTCATGTCTTCCGATGCCTTTGGTCGTGTCATGTTCTCATACAAAGAGGTTACTGAGCTCGCAGGATACACATCGCGCGTCTCCACTCTTCTCGATGTAATCGATGATATCCAGGCTGGTCACTTTGAGAAGAAACTTGTTTCTTCTGCAGATACCGAAGAAAATGCTGCCGTCCTAAGTGGCCGCGGAAAAGTCTCTGAGGGTGAAGACATTGAGTTTATCGACGTGCCTATTGTCTCACCTAATGGTGACGTGCTTGTCCGCGCCCTGTCCTTTACTGTGAAACCAGGCGATCATTTGCTCATAGTAGGGCCCAATGGATGTGGAAAATCAAGTCTCTTCAGAATCTTGGGCGGTTTGTGGCCGGTCTACGGTGGTACAGTCCGCAAGCCTCCCTTCGAAGATATTTTCTATATTCCTCAGCGTCCATATCTCTCGCGTGGTTCCCTACGGCAACAAATCATCTATCCAGATGGACTTCGAGAAATGAGAGACAAGGGTATTACAGATGCAGATCTCTACAACATCCTCAGTGTCGTTGAAATCGAATCCATCGTCGATAGACCAGATGGATGGGATGCCGAACAGGAATGGACTGATGTACTCTCGGGAGGACTACAGCAAAGAGTAGCAATGGCGAGACTGTTCTACCATGCCCCCAAGTACGCTATCTTGGATGAATGTACGAGCTCCGTAACTTTGGAAATCGAAAAAGTCATGTACGATGAGGCAAAAAGACTAGGCATCACCCTTATGACGGTCAGTCACAGGAGGAGTTTGTGGAAGTATCATGAAAAGATCCTGCAGTTTGACGGGCAAGGTGGCTTCGTATTTACGAAATTGGATGCAGAGAGGAGGCTAGAGCTCGAGGAGTGAGTTTCCGCTTTCGTCTTTCATTGCAGATCCAGACCAGCTAACAACTTTCACAGTGAACGAGAAGAGATTGAGCTACAGCTTAGAGGAGTGCAGGATATAGAGGAGAGAATTGCCGAGCTGACCTCTTCATAGATGAGCTCCCCTCCTGTTGCCTACGAAGTAGAGGTAATTCGACCAGGTTGAAACGAGGATTGATGCGGTTTTGTATTTTGTGTACCAGTACTTGTGCACTTTGGTCTTGCTTGAGATTTTCGATGCAGCTGATACTCGACATTGAAGTAGGAATAGATAACTAGATATGCATATAAAGCTTTCGGTTGCTCGCATTTTATCTTTAGCGTGTTCATCGTTCACACTTGTACGCCAGTTATTTCTAAAAGAACAAAAAAGGGCTCCATCATTCCAACAATTTCAACCAATAATTAATTATATCCCGGAGATTTATATCCCAGAATATTGGTGATCGCTGTGTCTCACATCGAAGAATACTTAGGAAATAAGAAGCTGAAACTACATCAGGGAATTCTTTTGACTTCTGGGATGATGAGCTGTTCAATTAAAATGTGGATTTTGAAATCTTTGTGATATCGTGCACCCAAATTTCACCATAATATGGACACGGCAAAATTTCCTAAATAGCGATAATTGATACATCACATACTGTACAAATACCTGTGTGGGAGAGTAGTATCGTTAAGTACCAGATTTGGCTATGGACGCGTTGGTTAGAGCGCGATGTCAGCAGGTCCAGCCGCGATAACCGCGCGTGTAGAAATTAACAGCGTTAACTTCATCCTTCCGCTCCACCCTATCTATGCTCCCTCATTACACCTCGTTCCCTGCACTGCAGTTGAAATGCTAATGTTTCTTGATAATACTGTCGCCACTTGTTCTCCTAGATTTTCGTCCCTCCCCGGCGCATATCACCGCTCGCTATCCTTGTTGTAGGAGGTCGCGTCGCGCCCTCCTTGAACTGAGCCCGACACCCTCTTTCCCATCATCCCCGGAATCCCGACCGTATTGACTCTGAACCTCCCACAATGACTGAGTTCAAGCTTGGTCAAACAATCGAGACGAATACACACAGGAAAGGCCTTGTGAGATATGTGGGCGAGATTCACGTTGCCGAAGGGTTGTGGCTTGGTATTGAGCTGCCAACCGCCACAGGCAAAAATGACGGCTCGGTGCGGGGAGAGCGGTACTTTGATTGCCCAGAAAACCATGGTTTATTTGTAAAAGAGACCGATATCCTGCGAATTGTCTCTCAGCCGGCCCCAAAGCCGAGACCATCATCCGCAGCGAAGCCAACAACTCCAAAGCCTGCTTCAACAACGAGGCCAGCATCAACTCCAAAACCCACAGCAAAGGCTGCGCCAGTACCCAGTGTAGCCCCAAAACCCAAGCCCACTGCACCATCGACGAGACCGCGCCCTTCGAGTGTTGCTGCCCCAAAACCCGCGCCAAAAACGACCACGCAAACGAAACGCCTCTCGGTCGCACCGTCTACAACCTATGGTGGCTTAAGAGGTCCATCTAGAAAGTCTAGCATTGGTGGATCCTCCTCGACGTCACAATCTGATCCATTTACCAGCAAACCCACCCCAACAACCACTCGATCGATTGCTGTATCGTCAACAACTCAAGGCTCGTCAAAAGCCAGCAGAGACCCAAATGCTGAAGCCCTTCAAACCAAGATTCGCCATTTAGAAAAGCAGCACAATGAAGATCAGGAATTGCTCAAGGAACTTAATCAAGCCAAAGAAGAGAGAGACCGGTTTCATGGCATCATTCAAAAGCTCCAAACAAAATACCAGAGCCAACATCAGGAGAGCTTGGAGCTTAAAGAAGCGCAAAAATCCCTCCAGTCCGAGAACGAACATCTGTCCAGAGCACAACAAGAGCACGAAACTGAACTCGAGCTTGCCCTCCTTGACAAAGAGATGGCAGAGGAGCGATATGAGCAGGCTGCTGCTGATGCCGAGTCTCTCAAAGCTCGGTTAGAAGAAAGAGAGCTTGAACTTGACATTCTCCGATCCGAAGCCGAGCTGTATACTGCGGAAATGTCAGAAGAAGAAAAGCAGGCTGCGGGATATTACCGACTGCAACATGAGAATGATCGGTTACGAGAGGCATTGCTCCTTCTAAAGGAACTGAAGGAAGAGATAGAGCTTGACCACAAGGCACGAATCGAAGAACTGGAAGCTGATTTGATAGAGTTTGAAAAGCTTCGGGAACAGAATGCGGAACTTGAACAACGTTTCAGCAAGTCCGAGGCGACAATCGAACATTTGCAAGGACAACTAGACAGTGCTAATGAAAGCGAAGAGATTATCGAAGAACTTTCCGGTCAAAACCAAGAGTTTAGGGAACAGATTGCCGAAAAGGATATGGTCATCAAGGATCTCGAAAGCCTCAAGGAGCTGAACGACGAGTTAGAAGTCCAGCATATCGAACAAGCGAACGAGCTGCGCGCCGAGCTCGAGTCTAGAGAGGTCGAGCTGTACGAGCAAACAAAGACAATGATGCAGCAAGAAACTGTTATTCTTAACCAAGAAACGCTCATCAATAAATTCCGAGATCTAGTCTTGGACCTTGAGTCGAAGATGACAGACGCGGAATCATCCAAGACTATGAGTGAGGCTCAGATGAAGGACGCGACTGGTCGATTTAATGAAGTCATGGAACTGAATCGCCGATTGCGTACTGCCAACACCAATACGACCATCAAAACGATTACCTCTGAGCTTCGCCAATTACAGGCATCAGAGGCCAAGGAAGAGATTGAGATCATCAAACATTACCTTCCCGCACCGGAAATATACAATAGCGACTCACTGCGAGCCTACTTTTCCTCAAAGAGGATTAGTTTCAAGTCTGGCCTAATTGGCTCTATCTTAACTTCTACGGACCGCCAGATTGGCTATGGAGAGGGGGTAGAAGAGGCGTTCAACAACCTCCTGCGATTAGAAAGCGTGCTTCATCTTGCCAAGTTGCGGCACAGGAGCCACCCTATCGCGGCTACAATAGCATCCTCGACGCTCGCCGGTTTCGGTGCCTTAGGCCCTGTGTATCACGAATTGGCCACAGTCGAAAAGGCTTTGGACCGCTCTTTGGATGCGCTTAAAGCCGATGAGGTCCATTATACTGACTTCACTGAGTCCCTGCGACGCTCCGCCACCCTTCTCAGCTCTTTAGCCACGGACTACCAGGAAACTTTGGCCACTCAGCCAGAAGACACAATCATTTTTTACGTGTGCTCAATAAAGTCAGGCCTGGAATATCTCACATCCACATTCGAGATCGTAAGCTCAGGATTATGCATCCTCGAGGCTGCCAACCCCGATTTAACCAATGATACTCAAAACATCGTGCAACGCTTTTCGAAGCCTTCATCGGTTTCCAAGGAGAGTATTTTGGCCGCCAACAAATTGCTCCAGACATTGAACAATCTCAAAGGAGACTCTCTTTATCCCCAATTGCCCAATGGACTTGATGAAGTCGTAGAGGAGAATGATAGCATCTCCCACATCGCCGAAGTAACCCAGGCGTTTGCGCGTCGCATCGTAGACATACTTGGCAAGTTCTCCACCCAGGAGAGTGGTAACTATTCCCCAGAGGATGCGTTGATGGATGTCAATAGCCTACAAGAGCAATACTTCGTGAACAGCAAGATCTGGGAGCTTGACGGCGTCACTTCGAAACTGGGCTCTTGGAATGAGCATGCTTCTGTTCTCATGAATAACATTGAAATTGAACATGGACCTGCACCCTGGATTGCAAAGGCTAAAGAAATGGAAGAAGCCAAGAAGAAATCAATGGAAGCGGAGGTGGTGCTAGAGAAGCTCAAAGCTGAGCACCACACAACTGTTCTCCAAATCCGTGAACGTGAGGAGATCATCGATACGAAAGACCTGGAAATCGAGCATCTAAGAGCCAAACATCGCGAAGCAGCAGCTAAAGTAGTTGATATGGAACGCCTCAGTACAGAGTTGACCAAATCGGAAGAGGAGACCATGCGACTACAGAAGGACCTTAGGAACCATCAATTAGAAATACGCCGCCTCGAGGAACGCGCGGCACACTCCGAGCAACTTGAACCAGCTGAGGCGCAACCGGCTACGCCCAGCAGAGATGCGGCTCCCGCTGCCGAGAAAGCAATGCCTCAGCAAAACACTCCCGCAAGCTTCCCCATTCTCGTCCAGGCCCTGTCAAGTGAAAATCGTTGGCTGCGTCAACGCGAACAATCTGAAAAGTTTGGCGATTCAGTGACGGCTATGTTTAAGAGGATGCACAAGGATCAAGCGGTTCAAGCGAAGAGAGAGATGCGTCACAAACAAAAATGGGCGGACGAAATGCTTGACATGTGCATGACCTTGGAGCTGTCCGATGATGAGGGCATAGCGGTTCAATCGCCGGAGGCCGGCTTGGGCGCTTCAGACACCAAAGGCAGCGAAACAGCGACGCTGTTAAGCCGATCGAAGCTGACGCCAATCACACTCACGCCGCTCAAAGTTCCTTTGAGTTGGCGGTCAAAATCTTCGACGCCTGGGTCACGGATTGCAGAGTTAGAGGATCTCAGCTTCGCTGATCTTTCGCCATTAGTGGAGTTGTTTGATTCAGAGATGATGGACTTACGCGACGGTTTGAGTGAGTTTGGACACGATGATACGGCTGACGATGGGACCTTGGAGGGGCTCAGCGTGAGCAGCGAAGTAGTGCAGTATACATAATTTCGGGTTCGTATATGAGATGATCTCATTGCTGGCTTCTAGATAGGGCGTTTGGTTTAGAATATCTGTAGACGAGGACGGATTCACTCACTGTGGTCTCACGGATTGCGCGCGTCTATATGTTTATTCGTTGGGTTTGGCTTTGATACAACGAGCACTATACCCCAGGAGCAGCTCCTGTCTACATTGGCATGCTTCGTTGCAATGGAAACCAACTTCTTGAATTGGTAAAGCCCTCGGGCCCTTTTTTGCAGACTCATGTACAGTTAAGAGTTCCTATATTTCTGGAAACAGAATCGTGAATGAACATCAATCACCAATTAAATCCAGCCCACCTGAGGTAGCAAATATCAAGCCAATCGAAGGGCAGAAAATTCAAGAACAGAGGCAATAGGCAAACGCCAAGCCAGCCGCGCATTAGTCCTGGCCTTGCGAATGCTTTCAAGATTTCTCAAACTAGACAAAACGTATTTCATATGCCACTTCTCTATTTGGGAAAATCTAAAGTATCTTTGATAGACTCCCTTTCTATATTGTGCCTCATACATAAGTATCAGTTTAGAACGACATGACGCTTGGGTGGCCCCGAGATGGGACACAAATCGGGCTGACATGTACACTCATTATCCTTCGTAATTATGTGCAAGATTACATACACGACATAGATAGTCATTGTGGGAAGTTCACCTTTAGACGACCCATTGAAGTATGCGTCTTTCAAAATTTCCTAGATTCAACAATAGCGAGGCTGATTGATTATCGATTAGTACGATCCGAAAGCGGGCACTTTCACAGACATAACTCCCAGCGATCCTCCTCCAGGAACACGTTCCCGGCTCGTGGCTCTTGAAACCAGGCTCAATACCTTGGAAAAAAGATTACGGGACCATAATCAATGGGACTCTCCTGACGTAGAATTGACACACACGACGCCAAAAATATTGGAATTTGTGAAGCTCCAACGGGACATCTCGATTCTCGAGCAAATCATTGCCAACACTCAGTCACCAGATCCGCCGGACGCATATTCACTTTTGTCCCTCTATGTCTGGAAATGGGATCCCTCGTGGAAAGAATTTTATGCAGAGAATGATATTACCAACACTCGTATGTACCTTTCATTCTGGAGAAGTGTGGATGACGGGCTGCCGGGTGGCCACCAGGTGTTTGCACACGTCAATGATATGACGCCTGAGTTACAGTCGCAGTGGATTGGGCCATGGGATCAGTGGAAGTGGGATCCTTTGCGTGGGGAGTGGTTTACGCCTGTGAGTCGTGAGTTCATTGGGAGAGAATGTTTTGTCTACGCGGCTTGGTGGAGTGGACAGGGAGACTGGGCGGCGGATTGGCAATGGCTGGGAGGGATGGGGGAACTATGGCCATGATGATATGGGTTTCTCTATACGCAAGTTATATTTTAGAGGCCATAGAACTGCGTAGGGACCCAGTCGGGAGAAGTTCGCATCATTTGACAATCGCTCATCGGTTGCTGTGGATATCCTGCTATGGTCAGGTATTTGACATAATCACTAGTAGTCAGGTCGTTTGGGCAGCGCGTGCGCCAGTGTTGTGGAGGAACACTGTTCACTAGGGATCGGGGATCTTTGAAAGCTGTTCGTGTCATGTAAGCCGCGTCAATAGTCAAACCTCAAAGCAGCTCTTGTGCAAACGGCACGTCATTCATTCATTCCCTGTCGGCATTTCAGGGACAATAAACCCTGGTGACCCAGGGTTGCTTAAGATTAGGCAGTTATCCCAAGCGAAGTATATTACCCGACAGTAAATGGACAATAATCTTGGAAGTTATTAGGCCGCCTTGTGTTCCTGCATGAGCTTCTGGATTCGCATGTTGGCAATTAATGAACGTGCCGCTTGATAATTTCCGAATCGGATGGGAGCTTGTTTGTTATCAATGTCCTTGTCTCGGCTATGCGGGTTGCGATGCGCACAGTTCTGCAACTCCTACTAGCGGTACGTTTTTGGCATTGTACGGATAGTGAGAGCTGGGGTGTCACGGACTCGAACGGTTTAAAGATGCAATCAATATTTGTTCCCGGAGCACTAGATTGTATCGACATAACAGCGCGTAGACTGTATAGTTGGGAGAGGAGCATCGACACGTTCACCTGCAACAATACCAGAGAAATAGAGAAGCATTGAGAAGTAGTAACAAAAGCAATCATATTGGGTATATCGTCATGGACCCCCTAATTAGTATTTACCGAGATCAGCAGCAACATTCGAATGCCAATGCCACACACCCATTAATCCAATAGCTTCACCTAGTATCCACCATCGTGATTGGCTTTACTTAAGAGTAACTATGCGTTTGCTTTGGACATGGAGACCCCACTAGCGGCTTCATTTGCAGTCCCGCGATGCTAAACAGTCCGCTTACAAGAAGAGAGCGGCGAAAGCACCGGCGCCAGCAACAAAGCCACCAACCTTGAGGCCAGAGGCAGCGCCAGTGAACTCAGAGGGAGGGGCAGAGTAAGATCCCGTACCAGAGGGAGCGGCAGTTCCAGGGACAGTGCCGGTGGGGTAGACAGGAGGAACCTCAGCACCAGTGCCGGTAGGGTAGACAGGAGGCTCGGGAGCTCCAGTGGTGGGGTAGGGAGCTGGGCCGGAAGGAGGGAGAGAAGCGGGAGCACTGGGGACATGACCAGCGGTGACAGTCCTACATGTTGAGTTAGTTGACTGTATATTTCAAATGCATGGCGGGAGGCGGGAGAACTTACTCAGTGACGGTGACGATGGAGCACTCAGACTCAGCGACGGGGTACTGGGCCGCAACGGCGGCGACGAGAGCAGCAGCAACAGCGAAGAACTTCATTTTGAATGTGGATTGAAGGGTTGTGTGATTAGAAGTAATCGAAAGGTTGGTATGGTGGTAAATAAAGAAAAGGTGGGTTGAAAGAGTGTGGTTGGGTTCGTTGTTGGTTGATGAAAGAGTGGCTACAGTTTAAAACTGTGAATTATAATTGTTGATGGGCCTTTGGAAGGATGGTGGTAAAGAAGTGAAAGAACAAGATGTTGGCCGCGTGGCAAGGCTACATTTATATGGGGGCCTCTGGGTCAGTGAGATGAGATGTGGGCTCAAGCAAACGCACCGACAAAAGGCCTCGACTCTCTCATTCACCACAAGTTACCCACCTATCTTAGCCGTGAAATTTGTTGGAATCCTGTATTGATCCATCCGCAAATCAAGCACCATCTAGTGCCGTGGAACGATAACGGAGATTATTTGAAGATCTTCATTGCATTGTATCCTGCGCTCCCATTGGCTGAGTAAGCCTCGCGATTGACGTTCTGGTCGAATGCTCTCCTGAGATGGCCGAGTGCATATTTTTATGCTGCACCCTTTTGGCAACCCCTTTTACTGCGCTACCTTTTCCCAATTATTGAGTCAATGTATAGAACTCTATCCCACGGAAGCCCACCGGCGGCGAGCCGCAAAGAGCCTCCTCCCTCTCCATCGAAATTAACTCCGCCAAGGGTCATTTCCTTGGGCGGCTCACCCGCTCCAAAGCGGGATCTCCCTGTAGCCCGCCGTTATTAAACCTAGCGAAGTTTAGCCACACGTGATCTTCATACGTTTCGAAACATATGGAGAAATTTGGCCGTTGATCTCCACAAGTTTTGAAACCGCGAACTGGGAGGATGGTCGCCAGCCTTCTCCTTGTAGTTTGGCGCCCGC
Source organism: Acrocalymma vagum (assembly GCA_028476805.1). Lineage (NCBI taxonomy): Eukaryota > Fungi > Ascomycota > Dothideomycetes > Pleosporales > Acrocalymmaceae > Acrocalymma > Acrocalymma vagum. Next base: position 34,782 of record JAQGEP010000295.1, read on the forward strand.
TTGTCCACGTAATGTTTCGAAGGACAACAACCTGGCGAAATTGCGGCAATCTATGAACCTCACCACGGGAGCACCTTTTGCTATTCAAATGACGAAGGTGGCGACGCCATCGTGTGGGTATTGCGGTTGTTAAATGGTGGCTGTGTTGTCAGAGTTTCCAAAGTTATTCGATTGCAAGCGTAGACCCCTTGACTCGGAAATGGATTCAAGTATTGACGCTGACGTTGGGTGTGGGTTACACTGCCTGAACATCGATGATCCACAGCTGGACAAGTTCATGGGATCTTGGCAGCTTCAAACAAGAGATCCGTATTCGCTAATCTACGGGAAGATACGAGAACGGGGTATTTAGTATAAGCGCTAACACAGCTCCCACTACAACTAAGACCTATATACCTATTGGAGATGAAATAATGTCTTCATGCTATAGCAGGGAAGAGCTTCAATGCTGGGAGTGTAATGGAGTAATACCACCATTCGGTTCAGCGCACAGCGACTCCATAAGCAGAACAACTCCTACAAGCGCCTCCAACGCCTTACAGAACAACCATTTCCATCCCTACACCAATAAATGCTTGCTAAGAAAAAAATACAGACAGCTACTTTACCCGGCTCATGATTGTCTCTGGACCGGGTTCTACAACTGTTTCAGCTGCTTTTGCCTTGACCGCGTTGAGCATGCTGCGCTCGAAATCATCTCTCGATCTGAGCACAGCTTCGACCCATCCAATCTGCACATCCCAGTAGCTCATCTTGAACTCTTCATATACAGCCGGTACCGAGGCCTTGTCGGACTCAAGTAGGCGAAGGAAGAAATTTGCGGCTCTCCATTTTTCTTTAACCTCGGGGCCACTTGGGTACTGGCCGAAAAACTCGAAGACTTGGATGACATCATCTCTAACTTTATCAGTGAAGGGATCGGAGCGCTTAATCTTAACTCCTTTGTTCCGAATAGCGGAGAGGTATTGGATAAGAAGCTCATTTGCCAAGTTATCGACAAGGAAGTCGCGGAGTGAGGGGTGTAGCACTGGCTCATAGTCGTTCAAGTAATCACTGAAAGTGATGGTAATAGAGGCCATGCCCGTCGTAGCGTACCAACTAGGCGTGAAAAATTCAGCGAGAATAGGTCGAAAGTCGGTGTAGAACATGAGCTGACTCCAGACTTCAATGCACTTGGTTGACAGATCAAGGTAACCATTCCTCAACTCGTCAAGTTGCTTCTCCAACTTATCACTGTAAGCGGGAGAAACTAAGGGCGCGACGTCCTTTTCAAACGAGCTTAAGAAGGAAACTCGTCCATCTATTTCGGCGTTTTCTTCGTCTATGCAGATAATCTGGTCGTTCGCGATAGTGATCAGCCAGTCTTGGAGAAGAGCAGCTCCCTCTTGGTTTGCGCCAGGGTTAGCATATTTATCGCGCTCTGTTTCAACGAGCGATTCCCACAAGCGCTGGCGAGACCTCAGGGCGGCAAACATGGCGTCAACGACGCCTTCAGCAACATCACTGCGGTCACTGCTAGCTGCAACGGAAAGATTTTGTCCCAGCATAGTCCATACATCGCCAAGTGTTTTTGTCTGGAAAATGCCATCTGCATTCCTGTCGTATGCAGTCTCGTCTCGATCCAGGAAATTCTTTTTATCTTGCACATTAAGACGGTCCATATACTGATCGACGGCACTAATGATGACCTGTCTGTATGTTCGAATGAGCTCAGGCGCACGATTGTCGACGACGTGAGGTTGCAGTGTGTCTTCCGAAAAACCCAGCTTTCCCATTTTTGCGTAATACTTGTCGACCCAGTTAATAACGGCAAGTAGGTACTGAGGACCCAAACCTTCGTCATCCGCGATTCCGACGAACAAATCGTGCATCTGCTTGTGATATATGTTTCCATAAGTCTGAAGGATTTTCCATTTCTTGGGCATCAGAGTGACCATTCCCAGCTTAACAGTGTTTAGGTTGTTGAAGAACCATTTAAAGTACTTATCGATCTTCTCTGGATCTTCATTGAACTTCTCTTTGGCATCCTCCATGTTCGCTTGACACACATATTCGATAGCCTGGATGAATTTGTCTTTGTATCCGCGTAACTCTTTCGGACCAGCAGCAATAGATTTGAATCGCGATGCAAGGTCCTTATACTCGCGCTGGGCGTCTTGAAGAGCCTTGACTTTCTTATCAGTCTTTTCCTCCTCTTCAATTACTACAGCTAACCTGACTACCATGCCATCATTGCCTGCTTGAATCAATTCAATCAAGTTGATGCATGCCTCGCCGATATGCTTGTCAAACCAATCGACAACATCGTCTAATCTGGCAAATAAGTCTTGTACGGTGACACCATTCTCGAGGGCAAGGTTGTCGATAAGCTCGGTAGATGCGTCTTCGGTACCTTTGATCTGAGCCATGGCTTCGTCACGAATGTCTCGCAACTGCGTCAGACCGTAATGGATCTCGAGGAGGTTGGGCTGGTTGACTGGGTCCTCGTCGTCCTGGGCCAGCAGGTACTCGAGGTTCTCCAGCCGCCCCTCGAAGGTTTCAATATCCCGTCGCATCTTCTCGACCGACTCGAAGTTCTTGTGCGTCTGGGCGACAAGATTGATGTGGGGGAAGTCATGAATCATGTTCTGAGCCTCCGCACACAGCTTGTCTATCTTCATCATCTCCTCTTTGATCAGGTTGACGGTGCGTTGGCCCTCTGTAATGCTCGTCATGCCAGCCTGTGTCAGCTCCAACTGGTCCTTGAGGCCATGGCGCAGCTGGCCATCGACGGCGGCCTTTTTGCGTGTGAACTCTGCCTTGAGTCCGGGAATCTTCTCGAGGTCATCGGGGTGCCGGAGCAGCTCCGCGAGCTTGACGGTGGCCGACTCGACATCGCCCATGGTTCTTGGGGCAAGGTCAATTTAAAGAGCGAAAGCCCATGCTAGGGTGGGAAGCGGGAAGCGGGAAGCGAGCGGGTAGGTCTGCGGGAGGAATCTGGGGGCGTTGGCGTAATGGAGTGGAATGGAGTGGTTTTGGGTTATGGGTTATGGATGCGTCTGCGACGAGACGGATGCTTGGCCGCGGCGGAGGAGCACCGACATTTTTTGTCCCCCCGCAGATTCCGCCACCCTCACGACTCACGATTCGCTCTGCACTCTTTTTCTTCCTTTTCCCAAAGTACGCAGATACGAGTTTTTATATTCGTAAGAATGGCCGACGAAGAGAATATCTACGACGAGATCGAAATCGAAGACTGCTTCTACGACGAGACCCTCCAAATCTACCACCACCCGTGCCCCTGCGGCGATCGCTTCGAGATTTCAATTTATGACATGCGCGACGGCGAAGATATTGCGCGGTGCCCAAGCTGCAGCCTGCAGGTTAGGATAATCTTTGACTTGGTATGCTCTGCATGTATTTAGGACCCTGTGAGCATTGGTATGCTAACGTTGAACAGTCTGATCTCCCCCCGGAACAGACCGATACGCCACAAGCCGCTTCCATTACTGCGTAGATACCATTTGCTTGCTTTTGCACTCACGGCGTTGCATATTATAAGGAGTTATTTGTGTTGCCTTTGGATCTGTGAAACAAGAGGTGGATGCTGGTGAAGTGGAATAAGGCTCGGGGTTCAAGAATCAAACGGCAAACTGTCGTGTCATGGCATATCGAACCTGCCTTGATTCGTACCGTACATCGAAGACATCCCAGCGTCATGCTAGCTCCAAAAAAAAAAAAAAGAAACAAAATGGCGGCCTTGAATCTTTTAAATCTGCAGTAATACAAAACATCTTTTACCAGCGTAGCCTTCATCGATCGGTTCCTTGGGAATGGCTATGCGATCAGCTTGGAACAGAGTCATCCACGCCAACATCTACACCCAATTCTTTTCGAATGAGCTGAGTCAGTGAGGTACCATCTCTGAGGTATATCCAATCCCCTACGCCGCCTCCTTCCTTGTGGTTCATGGATTCGCCTGATACCACCCAGTCAAAGCGCTTTGGTCCAGAGATGGGTGAACTGAGCCAAATCTGCTTATTCGGCGGCTGCTTGTTTAGCACATAACTATGGCCTTTGCTTGTGATGTCAACCTTGAGCACGCCAGCCTGATCTACTCGTAAGTATTTCTTTTGCTGGCCGATCTCCATCGACATGGGAAAATGTATTCTAATCACGCACCGAATACTCAACTTCGACATCCGGATTCTTCTCCTGTGCATCCTCCAGCCTCTCTAACAGCTCTTCTAAGTAGGAATCGGCTCGCTCGTGAAACTCGGAGGTGGGAATGTCAGTTGGTACGGTTGGCTGGTCCGACTGCTGGCTCTGTCGGGGAAGCGGGTTTTCAGCATCGGGCATGATACTCCAGAGGCCCATTGATGAATGAAATGATCGGACAGCGACAGCAGGTCGCACACTCGGGCCATTGGTAGCAGCCATAATGGGGGCTCTGGGTATGATGCAATTGGTCGCGGTAGGGGGGCGGGCAGGCACGCAGAGGGCGCGGCGGGCGGTAACACCACCAAAACGAGAGAGAGTCTTCATTTCGGAGAATGTACGATGGCTGTGATGCAGACGAGCAAGGTGGGGGAATGGCGTTGTGTGTTCGTGCAGAATGAGAGCGCAGTTCTGTTGCCCTGACGGGAGAGCTTGTCTTGTTTCTGCATGGGCGAGCTCGGGCCAATCTGATGCATCATCATCCTTGGTCCCCGCATTTCCAATGGCCGATCATCAGAGCATCAAACATACAGCAGCCAGCTTGCGTGCTTATGACTTCCCATCTCCATTCTCATTCCTTGCACCGCTCCTTCATCCACCATGATCAACGCAGTCCTTGTCTTCAACAATGCCGGCCAGCCGCGTTTGACGAAATTCTACACCCAGCTGGTACAGTTTCTTCTACGATAGAGAATTTGTTGCCGAGGCATCAGTCGTGCTAATATCACTCTAGGAGACAAGCGTGCAACAACGACTCATATCTGAGATCTTTACCCTGGTGGCCAACCGCCCAAATTCAGCATGCAACTTTCTCCCGTACGCATACACGCTCCCTCACGCCTTCATTGATCCTCACTAATCCCACCCGTCATCAGACTCCCGCCTCTCCTCGCCAGCAGCAGCAAATCCTCCGCCCCCACCACCCCGCACAATGACACCCCATCCCTCGTAACCTACCGCCATTATGCGACTCTCTACTTCATCGTCATCTCTACCTCCACTGAATCTCCGCTTGCCCTTCTTGATTTGATCCAAGTCTTCGTTCAAGCGCTCGACGGCCTCTTTGAGAATGTATGCGAGTTGGATTTGATCTTCAATTTCGAGACCCTACACGCCACATTAGGCGAGATGATCGTTGGTGGTGTAGTCGTAGAAACACAACTTGAAAAGGTGGTAGAGGGCGTCAAGGCTCAGGGACGGGTAGCCAAGAGACCAGTAAATGAAGGCAAGAGTGGGCTGAGTCTTGGAGGCTTTGGTAGGGGAGACGGAGTGTGGGCTGGAAGGTGAAGAGCTAGGAATGTGTGAAGAGGTGATACTCTCTGATTGGGATTTTCGCACAGCCGGCACGTTTCCTGGAATCATTTCGCCTATGAACCGGGCAAGCTGACCACGTATGTCCCGGCTCTATATACGGACACGTGCTGTACTTCGGATGAGCCAATGCAAAGTCTTGCAGCTGCACGGTCTGAAGCCCCTCGGAAGCTTGCTCTCCTATGACGCACAATGAGGACGAACGCAACATATAACAGTGTGATTTGCATTCAAGGACGTTAGAATGGGCTATAAACATAATCAAGAATGGAGTGGAACACCGCAGCAGCCCGCCATATTCACAGGAACAATTTTCATGACCCCAACTCCGTTACCCACCATCGTAGTGTCCCGAATGTGGTCCGTTCGGGCAAGAATAGCCTATATGGATTTACGCATTTTCTATCGATGTGCCCCGTTTCACTCCGCCAGTGCCTAGCAACAGCATTTGGATGTAAACAGTATGGCTCCATCTTCTGGTACTTCCTTATCTCCCTTCCACAAGGAGGTGACATTGAAGAAACAGGTGGGGCTCGAAGAGTGGCTTTACCCAGGATCATGCTTCAGGGGACCAGCCAGGGCTCGGATTCTGGACTTTGAAAAAGGGGCCAATATACGGAACTTCTTGGAAGTTGAACGCTAGAATTATCTCTCTGGCAAACGACCTCGATGAGACCTCCGGCCAAACTCTCCACATCTGCTGTCGATATTGCGCGGTGCGGGGCAGCCAAGGACAGCCAAGCTTATCATGATTGACCGTAGAGTTTCTCCGTAGGACTGCCTGAGCTACTGATGGGTTTTGAGCCCTCGACGGTCTACTGCAGGCTGCGGTCGGATAAAAGGGCTTGATTATAATCTATTCCAATTCTTCCCATTTCGCTTCACAGTAGCCCCGATTCGCGGCCGACAAGTATAGAAAAGCAATTAGAACTTCATCATGCAAATTGGATATTTACTTGGCACCGTCCAATTACCGTTCAAGGACCCTGATGTACTGGCGCGTGGCCGCAAATCCGGGGTTGGAATATACCGTATTTGAACTCGACAGCAAGTTGCTACACTAGCCAGACCTCATCGGTGTTTAACAGAAAAGCTGGGCAAAGTCGTAAAAGATAGCTATTCCTTTCAACCGTGGACATAATGGCTTCCGGATTTAGACATGGACTATATTTCTGATTTGACATAAATGCTATCGTGGTCACCACTTGTGGCACCCTACACCAAATCGCCAAAATGCGTCTCCTCACCACGCTCACCGCCTGCCTCTCTGCTGTCTCTGCCATCACCCTAGGCAAACGGGCTCCTACTCCGGGCCAGCTCTCTCAGGTGACCAGCTTCGGCAATGCCCCAACCAAGGCTGCCTTCTGGATCTATGTTCCTAAGGCGTTGGCCGCATCTCCAGGCATAGTCGTCGCCGTGCATTACTGCACCGGCACAGCGCAGGCATACTACAACAACAGCCCATACAAGACACTTGCTGAGCAGTACGGTTTCATCGTCATCTATCCCAGCTCACCGCACTCTGGAACATGCTGGGACGTGAGCAGCAAGCAGACGTTGAGCCATGAAGGCGGCGGCGACAGCAACACCATTGCAAACATGGTTAAGTGGACGTTGAACGAGTACAAGGGCAACCCAGATAAGGTTTTTGTAACAGGCAGCAGCAGTGGCGGAATGATGACCGTATGTTTCAATGATCTTCCCTACGTACATCTATATGTTTCATGTTTTCTGGAGTTATTTATTCCCACCAGTCCGATTAATTTGCTCCCCTCCACCCCCAAATACCCAATACATACTTAGTGTACTAAACATCAAACACCAAAAACACTAACCCTAGCTACTTAGAATGTCCTCGCCGCCACCTACCCCGACGTCTTCAAGGCCGGAATCGTCTACTCGGGCGTCGGGGCCGGTTGCTTCATGTCCTCATCGGGCGGCATAGCTAGCTGGAACAACACTTGCGCAAATGGCCAATCCACGGCCACTCCGCAAGCCTGGGCTAATGTTGTCTTCAACATGTACCCCAACTATAATGGCCCACGACCCAAGATGCAAGTCTACCACGGGTCAGCGGACGGCACTTTGCGCCCGCAAAACTACCAGGAGACGATGAAGCAGTGGGCGGGCGTGTTTGGATACAATTACGACAAGCCTGAGAGCACAAAGTCTAATGATCCGCAGAGCGGGTATACGAGGACGATTTATGGGCCGTTGTTGCAGGGGATTTATGCGCAGGGTGTAGGGCACAGTGTGAGTATTCGGGGTGCGGATGACATGAAGTTCTTCGGGTTCGCTGCGTAGACGACTTGAGAATCACTTGCAGATAGTTGCATGCATATATACATTTGCTATACAGGTGCCTTTTGTTAATTAACTCTCGCGTGGTAGAAAGCTGGGAAATCCATCCATGTAGTCGAAGCCTCCAAAGTCCTCTAACAAGCCATCGATGCTGTCTATACTTTGTCGTATAGGCACCAACAAAGTTAGGCATCTTCTGTTGCTTTCTTCTTCTTGCTATAGGGTATATTGGTGTTAATGAAGCCCTCTGGTTGTAGTTTATTGATCTCGAGGCTTTTTTCCCGATGTTCCTTTCCCCGATATGAGAGGGTACTGTGGAGAGAGTACTGATTATAAGGTTTTGTGATGGATGGATTTGCTTCCTGTTTAGGAGGAAGTGTACGCAATATCCACACACACACACACACACATACATACCTGAATCACTCCTTCTTACCGGCCCCATCCCTATCCCTACCCCTACCTACCTCGCCAGAAAAGAAAAAGAAAAAGAAAAAATACAATTCAGAAATTCTCCGTTTCATCCGGCCCCTCCCCTCTTCTGGCGCCCCCCAACCTCGCAAGCTAATCTGATCTGATCATCGCTTCCCCATGTCCTATCCCATACCGGAGCATGCCTACCCAACTTGGTAGGCATCCGCCGACACCTTCCGCGGAACCCCAAGGACAATACCCGTCCCGACTGTGGGCCAGTCAAAAGGATCCTGATTGACCGCCCCTGATTTCAAAACGGCTGTGGCGTTCTAAAGTTCGATGAAAGTCTGCTTGAGGTGTGTTGTTGCATGAATGAACTAAGATTACAGTATGTGTGGTACGTGTGTGCATTCGACTCCTGCGGTTCGGAGGTCTAGAAAAGTTATGGCAACGTGTGCATTCGTACAGTAGTCACCCTTTTTTGGTTGAGTACGCGGCCTGCCAAGTATATTGATGTTGTCTTTACTATGGTGATTAGTTTGTCCGCCATTTGATTAATGGTCGCTTCTCACTACAAACGCAACAGCACCAAAGACGGAAACAAATATATGGCTAGATAGCTAAACATCAATTTGTCACTATATATACAGTCTTGTCCTGGGTATCTGGCATCTCTCATAACCGACTAAGCCTCCTATGGCAATAGTTCCAAAATACGCCAAATCACTAGATTATTATTGCACTTGAGTTGAAAATCCATCAAAGTAATATACTAAAGTCCCATGGGGACTCGCTTCTGACTCCTCATCACAACACCAAAAATTACCCTGGGCTTCAGTTCGTACGACATTTTCCTACTCTCCATCTGTTGCGAGCTGTTGCGAGGCAGATGGGAGATCTACGCTCGGACCTCGGATGCGGGTTGGGATATATTTGTTCGGCCGAAGTTGACACTGAATGCACAGCAACAACATTCGGGACGAACGGCGCGGGTCTCTGTGCCCAGCTTGGGTTGTAACGGGAGGATGATGAGATCGGTTGGCCGGGCACGTAGCCCGCAACGTACCGGAGAGAACAAACACATGTGAACGGGCCACATTCTCAACCTTCGACCCCAACGAGCCTGAAGAATTGGTTGTTGTCTTGGATGAGTTTCTCGAGAAAATTCGCGGCCTCCATTAAGACGCTGCTCTTGCTCAGGCCTCCATTGCGGATCTCAGGAACGAGATCATGAAGGTCGTCAAAGCCACGCTTAATGAGATTTCGTCGCTTCTGCTCTGAAAGAATGTGGTTGTTGCGCTTTTGCTCTTCCGTTAAATTCTCGCGGTGCACCTTCTGGCTTGCTGCCGAGGGGCGCTTCTTCTTCAAGGCTTGATCGTCCACAGATGCTTTTCGGGCCTTGCCGGGGCGTCCAGCCGAGAGGCTCTTTCTAGGACTCCCGTTTGCACCTTTGAGGGACACGGAATGCTTGCTCTTTCGACGTTTCTTTGCAGGGCCGTCCGCGCCATCCGCTTCGTCCGAAGTTTCCTCTGATTGACCATCGTCGTCGCTAGTCACGCCAGATAGGGGAGGGAAATGAACATGACCAGTGGGGCTTTGCGCACTTGTGCCATCTGCGTTGGAAGCAGCCCGCAAGAGTGGTTGTGCGCGAACCATTTCTCGAATTAGACGCTGGGTAACATGTTCTTCTGATTCCTGGTTGGAGGGCGCCATATATCCAGTAGAGTTGAACGCACTATCCGTGCCAAAGCTGAAGGTTCGTTTGACGGGGGTTCGGCCAAGAATCTCGCCAAACTCCTCCTCGTGCCGCTGCGCAGCATTGCTGGAAGCCCACTGAGTTGCTAATTGAGCGTCGATGGAGCCATCCTCACCATGATTTGGTAAAAGAGCGGCCAGTTGCTCGTTGATTAGGCCATGAGCAGTAATGACCATGGGTTTGGGGTGATTACCGTCGTCGTATGTTGTGGCAGGAGTATGGCGTGTGGGTAAGTTTGGGAAGCTGTAGGAGCGGCCATTGTTGTGTGGAGTGTGGGCATTTGAAAACAGCGTAGAGGCAGCCTGCAGGTCGTCCTGGGTGTTGTTCATATGGCTGGAAGACATGGGCTGCTGGGTAAAGGTATGGTCAGGGTGGAAGCCATGATTGAATTGAGACTGATCGGGAATCGTGGTGGAGACCTGGTGGATGGTGGCCGGCGGGACGAAGCCCAGATTCCAGTTGGCGAAATCGTCTGTACCATCGTTCTTGTTGGGAGGGGGGGCAAAGGCAGAAGAGCCGTCGTTGAGGAATGGGTCGGTGTTGGAGAAGAAGTCGACGAGTGACTGGTTTTCCATGTCACTGAGGAGCGAGGGCCCAGCGTTGTCGAAGGTGTGCGAGTGATTCTCGAAGGGGTCGGTGTTGAAGGTGTCTGGAAGATGTTGAGGTCAGTCAACAAAGAAGGTGGGCATGGGTGACAGTAGAGGTAGATAGATATAGACATACAACCAAACGGTGGCGGATCTTTTTCGTCCATGGTGGCGCGTGAGAGGCCTGTGGCCGTAACTCCCGCCAACCCCGCGAACGGATGAAGCGCGAGGGTCTCCAGCTTGTCAGGTTGGGGTGGAAGCCCAGTGTGGTGTTGGGGTTGGGGTTGGGGTTGGGGTGGAGGAGAGGAAGTAGGTAAGCGAGCCGCGCGCGGGCGGAATGCGGCGACGGGCCTAGTTGGGTTGGGGTATGCGTGGTGGGAGGGAAAGAGCGGACAAACACGACGCAGCTGCCAAAGCTGAGCGGAGCAACTTTGGACGCGGGCGGGGTGTTGAGAGGAAGGAGAAGAAATAGAAGAGGAAGAAGAAGAGGAAGAAGAAGAGGAAGAAGAAGAAAAAGAACAACAGGTCAAGATGAAGGTTGCAAATTGGAAGATTGGAGCCCAGAGCCCAGAGTGCTAAACGTCTAGTCCAAGAGCGAGACAATGCGCGCGCGCGCACCGTAGGACTTTTTGACTTTCCTGATGGGTGCAGCTCTGACCATCACATGCCAGCGAGCAGAATCGGGAGTGCTCCGCATCAGGCCGAGACGCTTGTGCCGAGTGGTCGGAGGAGGCCACCAGCAGCCAGAAAGCCATTTCGTATCTGAGTCTGGAGTCTGGAGTCTGGTGTCTGGTGTCTGGTGTCTGGTGTGTCTGGCCACTGGCCACTGGCCATGTCTGCCTCTCGTGCTGGCTGGCGGCATCAGATGAGAATAATGCCTGCTCACTTGTTGGTGGTGACTTGCACTTGTTCCCAAAATGCAGGCCTTGCATTCCCCCACAAAAACTCTATCTCATCCACCCCGACTGCGTCATCCGGCCCATCTCGTGCAGACCTGCTCCTACATACATACTTACATACACGGTACATACATACGCTCCTTCAAACTATCCTCCTTCTGGCTTCATCACACTGCCCAATCCGTCCCAGCTCTCTCGCATTCTCACGAACCTGCCGCCACGGCTTGCTGGGCTCTGCACTGCTCTGCACACTCTGCACACTCTGCACGCTCTGCTTCCCCCTGAGCCCTCCACAACGCCCGCCCACAACGCCCGCAACGCCCGCAACACCCTCCGTTCCCTCAAGTCTACAGTGGTAGCACCGTCGCCGACCCGGTATCGGCCGGTATTCCCCCTTTGGATGCGTTCGCTCGTCCTGGCCGTGGTCCAGCGTTGTTCGAGTTAGGGAACACCTCCGCAAACTGCTGATCGGCCCCCCGCCAACCCCAGGCCATCTTTCCTAGCCATTACCTAGGTCACTGCCTAGGTCACTGCCTAGGTCACTGCCTAGGTTTTGCACTACTGCCCCAGACCAACCCCCCAGCCACCACTTTGTTCCTCTCTCCATCTCACTGCTTTTCCATCTTTTCATTCGTTGCTCCGTGCGGCCACACTACCAAACTACCTCTCCTCAAACACTGCAACCCCAGTGCACTAAGCGGTAGTCCCCCCCTACCACCTACTCTGCCAGACCTCGGCCCTTAGCTCCCTTTGCTATTACCCTTATTCTCACCTCTTACCTCTCCCTCATTCGCCTGTCTATCTACCAATTCTCATGTCTGCTGTACGCCGTTGATCCTACCGCCGTTAGAGCCACCCTTCTCCCCTCCCCTCCCCT
>JAQGEP010000296.1:0-46961 GCA_028476805.1 Acrocalymma vagum
TTGTATGTGGTTATATAGCTTTAAAACAATTTATGTGATTCTGCTGAAAGTGGGCGTTCGGTGGGTCCGGGCGTTCGCTGATGTAATACGGTATATGTGGAGTCGAAGATCCGGACATTAGTAAACCCCGCACGAAATTCACGTGATTGATGCAGACATTTGAGCTCCCTCATCCGAGAACAAGGTATCACAGTATATACTCGGTGACACTAATACCCCTTTGGTTCGAGTCCCCGCCGCCTATGTTCAATTGCTCAACCAAAGGCGCCCAGAGGCTCTCATTATTCTCGCTCATTACTTACGCTGTAATACTCCATTTCGCTAGAGACTATTGGACTGTAGTTCATAATTTTGGAAGACGCCTTCTTCAGCTTAATAGTGGCTATCTTGGAGCGTACTAGAACGATTGGCTTGAAGGGCAAGCCCAGCGAAGATGATAGTGTCGTAGAAAGGCACACGACGTATAAACGTGGCGAAAAATGAATAGGTGATACAGGCCGGCGGGAGTTCTCGCATAACATTGGAATATCTTACACAACTATCTACATGGTACGCCTGTGTCGTCACGAGTGAGCACTACGCTTACAAGTTTTTTAGTTCGTCTTCGATCTTCGCCCAGGCTGGAGGCAGTAGAGTCCCAGACAGCCAATAATTATCGTCGAGGTCTTTACCCAAAACAACGACGACATTCCTGGCTGATGGGTTCTCCCGCATCGACTGAGCATGGTGCGACACTATTGTACCGGGCCGGTTGCTCCTTGATTTCCCTTCTTCGCCGGCGCTCACAACTGCTGGGCTGAAGTCAGCCGTTTTGAAGAAATCGGCCCGGGTCCAGTTGGTGAAGGGTATCAGCAAGGCATCGGACTTGCAGTACAACATCGTGGCCGGGTCCACCACTCCAGACTTCTCCTCCCGTCGTAGCTCTCGTAGGTATGCTAATATTTGAGACTCTGTTGACTGCTCAACCAGATGACGTCGGTTCTCAAGAGCAATAGGCCCAAGAGGTCCTACTGCGACCTCGGGAGATACGTAGGTGAAGGCAGCTACCGCCATGTTCTGGATATACACACCAGGAGCCTGGATGAGAGACGGCAGTCGAAATCGTGCGTTGAGCGCGTGAAGCGCTGCCACTGGCCGCGGCTGCGGCAGAGAGGAAACCATTGCGCGGAGAGTCCATGCCGTTAGCACATCGCCCTCGCTTATAAAAGGCTTCTCCGTCACATCAGCTTGAACATCTAAGTCATCCTGAGCCTGGCGACGCAACTTCTCCACTGATTTCTTTGGCAAGAAGATGGTGCGCGTCTCGACAACCCGGTTCCGCAGCATATCCCACGCAAACCGAAGCCCAAACATGGCCATGGCCCATCCATTCAGCCGCTGCCGATACAGGCTGTACTCTTCCTCTTTCTCCACGGGCGCTTCTACGGCTTCAAGAACCGCGTCCTCTCGCGCACCGAGCATGGGCGGCACTTCCGACTCGCGTCCAGCCATCACCAGAGACCAACCATGCAGGAGGGCCTGCTGACCCATGACATCCATGAGCGTGTGCGGCCAGGAGAGCGCCACAAGCGTCGCATTGTTGAACGACGTGATGTAGAGCGATAGCTGGGGCGCGTCTGTATTAATAAAGTCCTCAAGTGTCTCTGGCGCATTTTTCGAAGCTGCAAAGAGACGAAATTCCTGCGGCCCTGCCTGAATGGATGGGCCCTCAGTGGCTTTTGGGAGCGTCTTTGCCAGAGGGTGGTCTTCGATGTCCATGGCCAGGGATTGGTGTGCGTACGACACAGCAGGACGTTCGACTGTGAAGGGCCGTGGGACATGAATCTCCAACTTTCCATTCTCCTAACGAGCGTGAGTCAACAGCTGTCAGCAGCAACTACTAATCAAGCGCAGATATCAAAATAAAAAAAAAAAAAAAAAAAAAAAAAAATAAAAACTTACCTTTAACCTCAACCGACCGCCAACCTTCCTCCAGTCTCCAATCTCCAGCAGTCGTGACAACGAAGCGTGTACCTTTTCCGCATCCAGCACGTCGTTGAAGCACAGCGTCCAAGTAACGACAATACCCCGAAGCGTCTTGGTGTCATCCAACATATGAACAGGGTAGACATCGTCGCTTTCGACTGCCGGTGGAGGGCGTCGAGCTGGAGCTGCTCTGAAAAGTCCCTGCAACGCCTCCATTCTCACAACGCTGAACAATCTTTTTTGGGCCTTGATGCAAATCCAGTGTTCAACAGTCTGCGACTTGGAAATCCTACCAGCTGTTCTACTATAGATAGTGGATTGTGGGTTGCATCCTGCATCACCTATGTAGATACACAATTGCCCGGCGCACTGATACTGGAGAGATAGGGGCTCGCTTGGCAATGAAGCCACCACCCTGGAGTAGCTGTTTCAAGAAGAGGCACACGCTTTCGCCGAGGAGTTCACTACCGGCACCTGATGTTTCCGCGTTCCGAAACTCGAAGGCTCAGATGTCATTATACCTATAATATGTTACTCATTCAGATAGTAGCTTGATCTGTATGTGGCTTGATCATGATGGGCGGGCCAAGTAGCATCAGCCAAGAGTAATAACGAGATGAAGCTCCTTGTTTTGGCCTCGATAACCGTTTGGAGCTGATGTGGAAGAGGAGAGAAGAAAGGCGCAGTTTCGACATCCCAAGTATAATATGTCGAGACCCCGAGTTGTAGGATTGAAGCAACGATCACCACGTGTAGCTTGTATGAACAACAGTTGAGACAATTCTTGTTATCTTTCCAGGAGCATCAGCGTGTAGACGAGGAAGCCAAAAAAAAAAAAAAAAATTAAATAAATAGATAAATAAAAAACAAATCTCAGAACCTGGTTGTATACAGCACTATACTGACAGATCCACTATAAATCGCAAATGCAGGGCTGTAATACTGGATTGAACGCTCTGTACCTGCATTTCGAATTTGCAACTATGCCCTAAAAGTCATATTCGCGTTTTTATTGTACTTAGTGGCCGCGACAAGGTTTTGCTGCCGAATGCGAAAGCGATGGGTCTGGGTTGCAGCCCGCGAGTCACAAAATTTCGTGCAACGCGTCCTCTCGATTAATGTGTAAGTTCTTGGGAAACCGTATCAGGCTAGACCCTCTTGATGGCTGAGTACAATTCTGTGCGGGCTGGCGCGAGTGCATTTCAACTACGAAACACACGTACTAAGGTGTCGGGCATATATTAAACCCAACTTGACTCTTTCCAACTCAACATAATCGCATAACGCGGTTGAGATACATTATATCCACTCTATCAGTAGCGCATAATCATCAATCCATTTTACTTCAAGCTACGCTACAAATTACAATTAGTTGGAACCACTGCATTGTATCTCTTCTACTGCTGCAGCCTTACATCTGCTCGGAACAAAGTCCCCATGCAAAAATGATAGTAGATGACAAGAAACACTAGTTCCAAAGAGCATCTATGCTACATTATTAAAGTTGATTAAATAGTCTAAGAATATATCCTCATCAATACATAACAATTAAAGAAAATATTGTGAGGATTGTTCGAGAAAGGAAAGCAACAAAGGAAAGCGACAAAGCCGTGTATTCGCCGCCACCTACAGCTCGAAGCTGGCCATTCCAAGTGCTGGCTCGGCAGACACGTTTCAACATTGATTGCTTCGCCTTGTATCGGATATTATATTGTGTAGAAGTGTTCTCATTTGCTCAATCACGTTAGTGCTCATTGGGCAAGCTAATTAAAGAAGATAGTGTTTGCAGTACAAGTACAGTCAACCTTATACTCTAATACCAGATTCAAAAAAAACCCAATACAGTAATTCTATCGCTCTTCCCAATACCAACATTTTCAAACTAGAAAACAAGTTACTCAAGCTACCAAAGCCGCCTGCGTCGGTCCCTCAGGCGGCGTACTACTCGCAAGATTGCACTGCCTGAAAATCCTTACCTCCTCCGCAAACGCACCCACAACACTATGAATGACTCCCTGATTATTAAATAACACCAAATCTCCCTCTTCCCAATCATGCGCGTAAATCAGATCCGGTGCGATGCCAGGTCGCTGCAACTTGTACACGATCTCTCGAACTCGCCCCAAGTCGTCAATCACCGATCCGTCCTTCAAATGCAATTTGCGCACGGCAGAAGGGTGCACCTGGAGAGCGAGCTGGCCGGTGACCGGGTTCTTCCAGCACATGGGTAGAATGAGGATCTTGGATTCGTCGATGGGTGGGAGGTCGGATTCTGGAAGCTCGAGGTTTTCGGATTCGAGGCCGAGACCTGTTGATTTTGATTTTGAAGAGGACATCCAGATGTATGGGTGGGGTGCGTATTCGACTCTGGTTGTGCGGGTGAATTCCTTTTCCTCTGGTGATAAGATGTCGTACATGGTGTAGCCGGATGCGAATGCTGTTGTGCCGAGTGGGACTTTTATTTCGTCGCCTGTGCCATCGTCGTAGCGAAGTGTTTGTGTGCGGCCCTTGGGTACCTTGACTGCCATGAGAGATGTAACTCGCGGTGGCTGAAGGTCATACAAAGCAGCATCGATGTGCCATCGATAGAAACGCGTGTAATCAAGATCGTCGGATGCAGGAACGGTAGTTTTGTGAAAGGCCTTGTGGTGAGGATGTTTAAGAGTAATGTCTTTCAGGCCTTCAAAGTCGCGAACGAAGCCATTTCCAATAACCTGCACTTGCGGTTGGTGTGGGATGGTTTTGAGATCAGGATGGAGAATGCTGCGCTTTGCATCGAGCGTTTTTCCGTGTCCGTAGCTGGAGCATGTTGGATCGAAACGCTTTGTGAGCTCGTATTGCGCCTTGGGAGTGGCGTGGGCTTGGTTCTTGAGAACTAAGACCGAGTCTTTGTAAAGTGAATCACAAATAACTTCCCAGTCCGCATCTGAAAGGTTATTGACATCGAGGTTCGTGGCAACGGCCCCTATGTTAAGCCGAGAGTTTGGGGGATGGGCGACGGGGGCCACTTGGATTGAGGAAGTTTGAGCCATGGAAAACTATCAAGTCTTGTCAACAACAAGAAGTTTAAACTTTGCTTTCCACTTTTCATTTGAATTTGAGTGTTAGTTTCAGTTATTTCTTGTTCATTTATATCACATTATCCCTTATCAGTAGTAGGTCTGGTACCCTTCAGATCGGCCCGGATCCGGCCTTCGACTGCACAACGGAGGCTGCCGGCAGCTGACGGTGGTCTACCAAAGGAACAAGGCTAGGCCTATTATCTAGCCATGTGGATATGTCGCGACGATCCGAATAGAAAAAGAATCGAATATATACTATTTTAGTTGTAGGGGAGAGTATTACCATAGGCATTGGTTCAGGGATTGAAATATGGACACCTTGGTGCTTCTTGTTCAAGGGCGCTAGGTAAGGGATACAACATTACACGCCTACAGTTTTATTCCATCAACACAAGTGCCTAAACATATCCATGGTGTACATGGAACAGGCTATCATCGGTCCTGGGGACTTCAGTACTATGGAGGCGCATGCAGGCAGAAGCTAGAATCATGAAATTTCAATTTCTCGTTCTAAGCAGTATCGGAGGTCACCAGTGCAAAGCATCTGCATCCGCGGCATACCGCGGTGCCCATTTTTTACTGCGGGAGGAGAGACCATCTATCTCCGCAGGATACTCGCGCAATGCAATAACACTAGACACCCAACCAACCGGTTTCCGCTACCTTGCGAATGGGCTTTTTACGAATATCTTTGAGGGGAGTATATGCCAAACTTGTATGTTTGGAAGTCATTGCTTTGTGGGGCACAAAGAGTTGATCATATTAAGAACACAGTCTCGTAGCAAAATATACCAGCATCGCACACGAAACTCCACAAAAACAACTGCTCATCGTTAAGGTTTCGTTGCTATTGAAATTATCTACGGTCGCCAACGGTTTTACAAATTTTCGGTGAGTTTTCCCATCTTGCGATTACGCCCTACTCCAGTCCTTCATCAGTTCCACGGCAAAGTGCCCATCTCTGATCTCAGAAAGACAAAGGAAAATAGATTCCGCCTCCCGCAAAACCATATGAAGGATATGGCTCTGGCCTGTGATACTGCTCGCCCTGGTATACAGGCCTGTAATACTCATCGCTCTGGTATAAGTTTGACGTAGCCATGTGATACCCCTCGCCCTGGTTTACATTTAACATAGCCCTACGCATTGCCAACCCCGAATCAATCTCCATATACGCCGAATACGCAGACGCCGCTTTAGCCTTGCTCGCCACCCCCGCCAGCCTCACCATTTCCTTGTAATGTTGTATCGTGCGCTTAAACTACAATTCAAATTATGCACGTCAGAAACGAGATCGAGCAAGAAGCAAGGATCGGGGGAGCACCTGTTCAACTTGTACTAGCAGCTTATCCCTCTCAGCAACGCAGATTTCAAGACTGCGCTGCGTTTTCATGGCATGCATATACCAAAATAGATATGCGGGCCATACCTGGTTGAAGATTTGGAATTGTGAGACGGAGAGTTTGGCGACGGATCTGCGTAATGTGGCGTTTAAGAAGTGCATTTCGGATAGTGAAGGGGGTCGGGAATAGTAGAAGCGGCATCTGTCGTTGTATCCATGGGTGGAAGACCTATCCTTGGTCGTGGGAGAGCCATCCCTTATCGTGGAAGAACTATCCCCTGCCGTGGAAGAGCTGCCCTCGGTCGTGGAAGATCTACCCTCGGTCGTGAAAGAGCTACCCTCGGTCGTGGAAGAGCTATCCTCTGTCGTGGAAGAGCTATCCTCTGTCGTGGAGGAGGCATGCTCCGTCGCGTGGGTGGCTTGAGGAGATTGTGGGCCGTTCGATGATGGAATTGAAATTGTATCATAGGTGGAAGAGCTATCCTCCGTCGTGGAAGAGCTATCCTCTGTCGCGTGGGTGTGTTGAGGAGATTCTGGGAGTTCTGGGTCCATGGTGAGAGACAATTTGATGGCGAAGAGAGCCTGGCGTCAGTGAAGGGAAATTCGCGATATAGGAGTGGGAAACCAACCCCGCTTGGACGTATCATTACACAAACGCTTTATAGAGTGGCGGGTATGGTGTAACAAACGCTTTGTATCTTGGCTGAGAGGTCGGTTCATGATTGGTGTTAGTCCTGCTTGAGGCTTGCTGTTCTTCCGAACCCTGCACGCTCCCGCCTTCAAAGCGTTTCTATGATGGGATTATGCAGTGTGGGATGATCGGCGACTGTACTAACTGTCGGGACTGGGTGATGATCGCCACCTCAGCTTTGAAAGAAAAAAGCATACCAAACGATGTGTGTGGGCTTGCTGTGTCTCTTCTTGGCATGAGTACCTATGTTAGCCCATCAGCTTGGAATGTACTTGTTACAAATGTGATATCACTATCATGCTTTCGAGTTCGAAGAGCTTTCTTGGTCATGTGTCTAATCGTTGCACAAGAACAGGCTAAGGCAAAATGCGGCAGGTGTTTTCTTGATGGGTGCCACAGATAATTTGTCCTCGACTTGATAAAGTGGATCTGTCGAATTCGCTTTCTGCACTTCACTGCAGCTGCGGGATCCTAACCCTGCTTGGCTTGGACCTTGTGCAGGGGTGAGTGAGTGTTTCCTGTGAAGTATGTCTTGATACTCAAGGCCCATTGGCTACTAAAAATTGCAGTCAAACTGATCCTACGTTCGAAAACTCCACTGAGTAGGCCTTTGAATACCATACTCGTTAGAGAATAATAATGTCATGACCAGTCTGGAGACGACTATATGCTCCACTTGACCTTGTTTCACTACATGATATCTTCGTATTGAGCAAGGATCGCTTGCAGGTGAAACTTAATTCTCTCCGACATTACCCCTCCCTCAAGGAAAAGGAAGCTACCTCCGTGTATTCATTATCATTCCTGACTATGGAAATTCATGGCGACGTTCTCCTTAGAGTGATGAGAGCGTACAGGATGCTGAATTTTATAGGATTCCCGCCATTTTCATTATTATTACTATTCGTATACGACCGTAAGGCCGTGAGAAGGTGGGCTAGATGGTTGGGTGGCTATCGGACTGCGAGCGCTGTAGCACAGTGTTGCACTGCACGAAGCTGTGCCGAATCTGTAAGCAACTAGTTACTTCAAGATGGTACGTGTAGGTATCACAGAGGTTATTTGATGGGCAGACTCACACATACAGACATAGATAAGGAAAGAAATGCGAGTGCCATGTTCCTTCAACCCGGTGAATGTTCATGGATTAATGTTGTCTGGGAAATCGATGCCTTCTATTTTTTGATTGGAAAAAAAGAGTTATTTTGGTCAGCGTAAAGACACCCAAAACATCCGAGTCTAAAAGATACATCAGCGATTTTTACCAGCCATATACTATCATTGAGTTCAATGGGAAGGTAATAGTATAGTTGCGACAATCAAGACCACTCCATGAGTAAATTGCGTATAATAAATTTCTTGGTGAAAGTATGTTTTCTGTGCAGCTGATTAGACCATTGTACAATCTCCACATGTTGTAAACTTTTCATTCACACATCAAGAAAGCTCTCAAGATGCCTGAGACCTCATGAATGATTCAATTACCCACTCTCCGTGTTAGCAGGTCATACATGGAATCTTAAGAACATACCAACTTAGCTGCATTTGGCATAGTGTGTTGGCTAATGATAACCGTAGTGAAGCTTGAAAATTCCCCACATGTTTCATGCATCACATCACATCATGCACCCCAGACTGTTCTCTCTCCATACGCACTCGACATCAATTGATCAATAGTCAATCAAAAGTTGTCATTTGTGTGGCAACACTTCACCTCCTATCATGCTATGCCACCTGTAGCCACGCGTACGAAGCGTCGAATCGCCTCCAAAGCATGTGACAGCTGCCGGTCGCGCAAAGTGCAATGCACCTTTGAAGCAGAGGCTTCAGCGTGCAGGCGATGCTCAGAGGGCGGATTTCATTGCACTTTTTTGAGCGAGCGCAAACAGAGAGGTCCCACTGCGCGGTGCGTCTGCCGTTGAATATAGAGATATTAGCTAAAACTAATGGCGACATTCACTCAGCCGAACTACAGTCACGCCCAGCCTACCTATCGGATCCTTATCAATCGAGCACCTCTGCCCCTACGACGTCTTTCGAGGCATCATTGACGACTACCTCGAGCTGGTCTTCCCTTTACTCCCCCTTGTGCATCGCCCGAGCTTTTCAGCCCTTCTCGAAGCCAACGCCAGCGCAACCGACCCTTCGTTTTTGCGACTATGTCTAGCCCTCTGCGCCGTCACTATAGCCTCGATTCCGAGAAAGTTCGAGATATATGGGAGGAGTGAATATGCGGATGTGGGTGCCATGGTCGACCGGGCTTGCCATCTGGTACTGCTCAGTCGCATATCTACGGAGCCGGAATGGCAAGGCCGACCTGCCATGGACACCATGATTGTGTCCATACTCCTGGCCATGGCAAGCCATTATGCAGGCCGCGCGAACCAGGGATGGGGTTATGCCAGTGAAGCGATACAGTTTTTCCGCGCCATGGAGTTGTATCGCAAGGAAGGGTATGAGAATTTGACTGTTCTCGAAGGTGAACTGTGTAAGAGGGCTTTTTGGCTGCTCTATTTCATTCAAATGTTCGTGGTACCATTGGACCGTGTTTTGCTTGTCATTTTTGCAGCCTTTGCAGACGAAAGATCGCTAACAATTCAGTAGACATGATCGTCTGTCCTTCACAGTACCGCACACTGGCCTTAGTTTTGATCCACTCTACACCGATTGGGATTTTTTACTTCCGTTCGAAGTCGATGATGGACAGTTAATTACGAATGGGCTGAGCCAATCACCCAAAGCTTTTGATGTATCCACCGGCCGCTCGCCACCAGTCATCTCAGGTTTTGTAGCTTTGATCAGAGTCTTCCTCTGTGTGGTTGACCTGCTCTCCAACGGATTCCCAGGGTCCCCTCCACGAGCGTATGCCATGACATCTGGGACTTTACGACGTATCATTTATCCCGATAATCCAGTCGACAACACATATACTCCTACAGACGCGCCGCCCTCCAAGTCCACCATCAGCTTGAGCGCGCTTCTCCGCATAATCCGGAAATTACAAAGCACCCTAGAAGAACTGCCCTCTGTGTTACAAATTTCGTCGCTCGATCCGCAACTTTCCGCCTCGAATGACTACCCATACATGCCTCCATTAGTTTCGAATCAGTTTGACATCATGCGCGGAAACATACACATCACAAGTCTCTACATTCAAAGCACCATCTTGGAAGCATGTTCTAATGCATTCACCAACCCACAAGCGGACGTGACCATTGCTTCTCCAGGAGATGAAATGGGTTCTAGTCCCGGCCGCGTCGCCCGAACACAACTTTGGATATTCCGGAAGAGCATCGCGAGAGAACTACTAGAAGTCCTCAACTTTTGCTCCTCCAGGGTCCTCGAAGCGAATGGTTCTTCTATGGTACGTGGGTTCCGTTGAAGCTCGCATCATATTTTTAAGCTAATAAATTTATATAGATTGTCAAGATTCGCGAAATCGCGGCTACGCTGCTTAATAGTGATGAGAGCTATGAAGTTGACCCCGAACAAGATGAGCAGTCGAGAGAATATGTGGTGCAATTTGCTGATATCCTGGCGAATTTGGATTACATGGGACAGTCGACTATTATCCCGCCGATTTTTTCGGCGCATTGAAAGGGCGACATTAGTCAAGATGAAGTCTGAGTCTACGATTCGAATCAAATACAATAGTATTATTAAATTGTAATATGAAGAGCAGTTTGATATATGACCAGTGACAACATTGATCATTACTAATGTACACTTTGATGGATTGCACCGGATATGGTCTTTCAGAAAACGCCACCAATCTCCCTGGAAGGAAGATGTTTTTAGTTTTCGACGGACGTCTCTACCTTCGTGTCAACAAAAGTCTCGACCTGTGTCTCCTTCCATTTCCAAGCCGGGATGCCCTGCTTGTAAAGCTCATCAATCTCAATCCAAGTTCTCCCCGCGGTCTCAGGGACGAAGAACCAAACGAAGACAAAGGAAGCCGCCATAACCGCACCGAAAATAAAGGCAATTTTGCCTCCGAGGTTGCCTTGGTCCGGGTTGATAGCATATGGAAGGGAGAACGACCAGATGCAGGATGATAATCCGTTCATCATGGTGACTAAAGACTGTGTCGGCGATCGGAGACGTGAGGTGGAGTTTTCTGCGCTGATGACCCAGGCAGCTGAGCCGATTGTACCTTGGTAAACTGTGAACAAGATCAGCATTTCCTGCGTATCTACTGACTGCGAATGCCAGATTTCAAACATACCGAATGACCATATTCCCATGAAAGCGACCTGTCCCCAGATAGCACCAGGCTTATTGATAACAGCCAGAATTCCAATAAGCAGCAAGGCAAACGCCAGAATCGCCGTCCCGATAAGCGCCGTACCCCTCCGTCCAAACTTCTCTATAAAGATCCAGCCAAACATGTTTCCGATGACCATTACGCCAGACATGCCGACGGTGGTGTCGAAAGACTTGGCTGCTGTCATGCCGCCAAGTTGCATGAAGTAGCTCATGTAGCCAATGACCCAGACACTGCCCGATGCATTCTGGATGAAGAAGATAAAAGTAGAGACGAGCGTTCGGCGGATGTTCTTGCGGTTGAAGCATTCGGTGATGGAACCCTGCGCTTCGTTGTCGGCGTTCATGCGGGCGAGCGAATCGTGGATCTCAGCCATGTGGCCGTCTACATCGTAACCTGGTGCGTGGAGTTTCGTGATGTTGTGTCGTGCTTTTTCGTGTTTGCCGTGGGACATGAGCCAGTATGGAGACCTGAAGTGTGTCAATTAGTGGATGTCAATTCGTGAAGTGAGACGGTTGGGAAGCAAAAATTGAGAAAATACGTACTCAGGAAAGAACGGGAGGATGAGAAGTCCAACAAATACGTAGCCCCATTGTGTAGCAAACAGAATTCGATACTGCAGTGATCCCTTGTAGAAGCTTGCCTCGCGCTGGACACCGTATCCGATGAGTTGGCCAAGCACAATGGCAAAGTTCATGCCGGCCGTGACGGCGCCGCGGATACTTAAAGGGGCCATCTCAGATGAATAGGTCGGAGCGACAGTGGCGAAAACACCCAATGGGATACCCGTGAGAATTTTGCCACCAAAGAAATGCGCCGGCGTCGTCGAGAAGAATTGAAGGAATATACCGCCAGTGTTGATGATATAAGCTGCTAGAATGCAAATCTGGCGGCCAAACTTGTTCATACCAAAGCCCGTTATCAGACCACCGAATACAATTCCTTGACGAATCAGCGATTGCCATCGATACATCAACTGTACTTCATGACTTACCACCGAGAGTAGCTGCCTGAAATCCAAGTTGCCAATTCGCATCGACGACATAGTCACCCGCATATGGCCGCCCAAAGTCCTTCCTAAACTCTGTGATACCAACGACGACTCCTCCAGCAAGCGAGTCGAAGCCGTACATGATACATGTAAAGAACATGTACAAGCACCAAGCCACGGGCTTCCAGTGCTCTTTGATAGCTTCCTTCCGGGTAAGAGATTGCTGGCGCGTCTCGAAGTCCTTCAGCGTTGCGGATGTCACGACGGCCGGAGCCGCCGGGCCTGAAGACTCGGTGATCTCCACGGTATCTTTCGTCTCCGCCATTATTATATTCGTAGGTCCAAGAGGAGAAAAATATCAAATAATAATAAACAAAAGACGAAAGAAAGTGTTTCCTGGCTGAGCTGCCTATAGCTACTTGCAATTGGATGAAACACCACCACAATCAACAGTGCTGCTGGCTGACTAGGAAAGAAAACCCAAGACACTGGATTCCGCCCCAAATTTATACGTATGCCTACCCCATATTCCAGACCCATTGGAGACCCCACAATGCCGTCTAGCAATCTGGAGATAACCCGGCTCTGCCACGAGGGAAAGCGTAGGACATGAGGGCACTAGCGGAGTATCTGACGGAGAATCTTTTAGAGCAGAGGCGCACGAGCCACGATTCACCCATATTCGAGTATCGTTTTCCTGAGCAGCCAATCATGGCGTGCATGGCAGGAAATGGACCCGCTGGGCACGTGAATTGGTGGTGTGTTGCGGGGTTTCTCCGAGATACTCCGCTGGTTTTTTTGCTTCACTTTGCGGGTGGTGTTTTCGGGGCGTGGGTTGAGAAATTTTTGGCCCTGTGAGCGGGTTACCTGATGGAGAGAAGGATGGCATTGAGTATGTGAGGTCTTAAGATCCGGCTTGTCCGCATTGATGATCCAGTGTCCACTGTGGCATCCGGGCTTCTTTTCTTGTAATCCAAATTTGGGGGATTTGTTGCTACGGCAGCATAATGGCTCAAGCTATGGATGTGAGTTCGCTTTTGGAGCAGTTGACGCTTGAGGAGAAGGTCAGATTGTTGTCGGCGAAGAATATATGGGAAACGCCTGATATCGAGCGCGTGGGAATACCGTCGTTGAAGGTGAGTTGTACAGAATTAAGATGCCTCAAGCGTAGTCTAACGACGTCTAGGTCACAGACGGGCCCAATGGCGCACGAGGAGGTGACTTCTTTGACGGCACAACAGCAGCATGTTTCCCAGCGTGCGTTTCCCTCGCAGCCACCTTCAACCGGGAGCTCTCTCGTCAAGTGGGCAAAGCTCTAGGCCAAGAAGCTATCACCAAGGGCGCATATGTTCTTCTCGGTCCAACGGTATGCTGCCACAGGTCTCCGCTCGGCGGAAGGAACTTTGAGGCTTTCTCCGAGGACCCATATCTTTCTGGAGCACTGGCGATTGAATACGTCAGAGGTCTACAGGAAGAGAGAGTTGCCGCAACCGTGAAGCACTTTCTTGCCAATGAGCAGGATACGCGAAGGTTTTCGGTGAATGAGATCGCATCTGATAGGGCACTTAGGTATGCATGTCAGCTTCTATTCTACCTCGCATGAGTAGAAGCATGGAACGAAACACAACGAAGCTCACATGAGACAAGAGAAATCTACCTTAAGCCGTTCGAAATGGTAGCCAAAGAGGCCGACCCGTGGTGCTTCATGTCCAGCTACCCCAAGATCAATGGAAAGCACGTCGACGCCCAATCTAAGTTTCTTATCGATATTCTACGCAAAGAATGGGGATATGATGGCATGGTCATGTCGGATTGGGGCGCTGCGAGCACTGTCGAGGGTGTAAAATATGGGCACGTATGCCCTCCGAATTGTTGTGACTCAAAATGCTAACGTGTCTCAAGACTGGACATGGAAATGCCCGGTCCACCCCGTCAGCGAACAGCAGAAGCTGTACACCAAGCTCTCGAGAATGGGCAGGTCAGCGTTTCCGATATAGACGCCCGTGTGCTTTCGACGCTCAAACTGCTTCAGAAGGTGGGGAAATTCGACGATCGCAAAGATACGCCGGCAGAACGGGCAGTCGATCGACCAGAACATCGATCGCTGATTCGCAAAGCTGGATCAGAAGGTATTGTTCTCTTGAAGAATGAACGGGATGTTTTACCCATAGATCCGAAGAAGACAAAGAAGATTGCTCTTCTCGGACCGCTGGCAAAATACGCTGCTGCTCATGGCGGTGGGAGCGCAAGTCTGAATTGTCACTACAAGGTATCGCCGTATGATGCATTCACACAAAGACTGAAAGATGTGAATATTACACATTCCAAGGGTAATTTTGACTTGTTTCTTTATTGCTCTGTTGAATGAGCTAACCTCCCTAGGTGCACATGTATTCCGTGTTTACCCTGACCTTGAAGCTGGTTGTAAAAATGCACGAAACAACCCAGGCTTCCTTGCTGAATATTTTATAGAGTCAACAGCATCCTATACCCCCTTCCGCATTGAAGAATTTCCTCGCGGAAGCTTCACCACCCTGATGAACACGAACGTGACTGGTTGCCAAACCGTGCGTTTCTCAACTACATACCAGGCCCCAGTCTCAGGGAAGCACTACCTCAGTTTCTCCGGCCTAGGTCCCTCGAAGCTGTTCATTGACGACGTCTTAGTCGCCGACCAGACATTGTCCATCAAGGATGCCATGGGCTTCTTCCTAGGCGTACAAGAAGAAATCCGCATACAATTTGACTTCGACAACAGCAAGCAATACAAAATCGTCGCGGAAACACATCCTTCACCAAGCTCGAATTCAGAGCTGTACTTGATGGATAACCAATGCTCGGTCCATATTGGACTCATCATGCAAGACGAGATGGAACAAGACGTTCTGGGCGAAGCCGTGGAATTGGCTAAAGAAGCAGACCTGGCTATCCTGTTTGTGGGAAATACTACACAATGGGAGACTGAGGGACAGGATCTGGAATCAATGACACTGCCTGCTGATGGCTCGCAGGATAAGCTGATCTCCGCCGTAGCAGCGGTCAATCCGAATACAATAGTCGTAAACACCACGGGTGTTCCAGTCGAGCTTCCCTGGCTTGATGAAGTACCTGCTTTGATTCAGGCATGGTATGCGGGCCAAGAGACTGGCAACGCGATTCTGGATGTGCTGCTGGGCGAAACTTGCCCAAGTGGTAGGCTGCCTGTTTCCTGGCCCAAGAAGAACGAGCACACGGGCTGTTTTGGCCACTTCGGTCTCGATAGCTTTGAATCAAGAGAAGTCGAGTATGTGGAGGACGTTTTTGTCGGCTATAGGTGGCTCGATAAGTGGTGGGGTAAAGAGAAGGAAGTCCGCTTTCCGTTCGGTTATGGCTTAAGCTACACCAAGTTCGATGTCAGCTCTGCCACATTGTCCGGTTGTGTATCGAAGGATGCAACAGATAAGGTCAAAGTGGCGGTCAGCGTAAAGAATATAGGAGGGATGGCGGGTGCAGAGACAGTTCAGGTGTTCGTTTCGCCACCACAAACGGATGGTGTAGAAAGGCCTGTCAAGGGTTTGGTGGGGTTTGCGAAGGTCGATTTGCAACCTGGCGAGGAAAAGGTAGTCGATGTTGAGTTTTCTAGAGATGGGGCGGCTTATTGGGACGAGCGGGAGAATCAATGGAGGGTTGTTAAGGGATCGTATGGTGTAGTGGTCGCAACGAGCGCGGCTCCGAAGGACGTCAAGGCTCAGTTGGAAATGACCATACTGGATGGCTTTACGTTCGGCCCTTGAAGAATCATATTAGATAAGGAACAGATCTTGCACGAATACCGCCGAATGCTTGATGATGGCAACCACTGAGGTAATATAACATATCCAATATGATGACGAAGATGTAGAGGTCCCTTTCGTGGCCACCTGCGATGATTCGTCTTTGTACTTCCTAATGGCTCGAATATCCATCTCTGTCTCAGATTCTGTATCGTGGGAAAAGGATTTCAATACCACTCAATTGAAAGACCTTGTGCACTGAAGATCCGTTTTGTTATTTGAGTAGATTTTACATTTCTAGAGCTGTGAAAAGGATGATACTACATGATTGGCCTGCTAATCTCATCGTCCTCATCTTCTGAATCGCTAAAGAATGTCTCCGTGCCCAGTAAGCCTGTTCTAGGTGGATAAACGGTGTCATTCGTAGTGTTGGGGCCTAGACATTCTTGCGAGAGATGGCAGCTAAGAGTGCAAGTCGCGCAATGTGAGGCAAGCTTGTTTTCGCAATTTGACTGTTGTCTACTTTCTCGGGCAATGCGCCTGCTCGTTGTGTTAGTGATACACGTTGTATGGACATAGACGAAGTCATGACTTACCAATTTATAGTTATGATGACAAGTTCCAGGCCACATGCCATTAATGCCATCACCATGGCGAGCTGGAGCGCCAAAAGGGAAGTTTTGGAGCTGGGGTCGTCTGTGTTGTCTTCCGGGTTCTCGTAGCAGACAATTGCTCTGGCTGACGCCTGGTTTTGTCCAGACTTGGTGATATGATCCATTAGTATGAAGGCGGGGATCGATTGGGAGTTTCCATTGATGGATGGTTCAGGCCATTGTGTGTTCGAGCCGTGATCCTTTCCGCAAAGGCTCAGAGGGGCCTGGAAGGGGTCTTGATCGCCTAGTCTATGGCTGATTAAGATATTGGAGTTTGACTGAAAGAAGTTCTCGAGCGAATTGGGCGAATTAGAGGCGGTGTTGCATATTCTAGTGATTACGGAGCCGCAACTTAAGGGAGCCGGCGCCGCGAATATCGGACAAATGAGCGAGGGAAGTGCGAGCAAAGCGAATGAAAGCTTGGTAAACATGGCTGGAGTCATTCTACTGCGACGTCAGAACAATAATCGATAGAAATTCACGTAAAAGAGTGGCGAAGTAGTGGTTTGAATGTCACGATCATGATATAAACTGAATCGAGGGGGATGAGAACAAGGATGGAATAATGCAGTGCAGTGTGACTACTCCTGCCATTTAGCGCAAAGCGCACACGGGCCTTCACACCGCGCATTTTACCGCTAGTCAAGCTCGTTCAAGCCGACACAAGCTTGGGCGTCCTGAGGCACATGGTGGGACTCGCAGCCCGAGGAAATCTTCAGCTGAGAGATGGTATGGCAGTATCAGGGACGGAGGCAGGGTGCTCAAGAGAGAACTGCGCCTTCATGTGCAATTTACATGGCAAATCAGCCTCGATGTTTTGAAGTTGTCATGACGTGGCTTTGAGGAGCCCCTGAAGAGGTCATCCAGTGAAGGTCAAGAAGAGAATGCTGCAGTAGAACCCAATCCAGGGATATCTGTCTGTTTACGTTGATATCATCGATTGATGTACGAATCAAAAGAGGACTACTACATGTTATCAAGGTCATTCATGCTCTCATCTCACTCAGCCTCAAATTGCGAGTACTGCAAAGTTTGACACCCCTCGGGCGTAAGTATTGCTCAGCCTATGGCTCCTCGGCGTGTTGACCGACTTCACATCCTCGGCGGTTTGCTCACGCAGAGCACAGCACCACCATTGAGTTGAGTTGTTCCTGCGATCTTCTCAGGGTGAAGAAAAACCATCCAGTAGAAAGTAAGGCGCAGCGCTAGACCCAGTTTCATAGCGATGCTAAACTACATTTGGTTCATGGTTCATGCAAACCCCCTAGAATTCCTGCAGAACATTGGTGTAGAATAGATTTACCTAGCCAGTCTGGATATCATAATACGGGCAAATATTGCGTGCCGATCTCGTATTGCTATCTTCACAGCTGTCATAGGTACCTATGGTAAGTCACGAAGGACCGCGTGCATGTAACAATGAACGGGGCCGGTCCGAATCGGAGCCCAAAAACGATGGTGCGTCGCCGATCTGGACGCGCCGTTTTCTTTGATCGCATAGTGGCTCATGTTGTAGTAACATGATTGTCGACAAGCTATCGAAATCTCTATTTTGGGCGCCCTACGTTTATTTCTACGATCACTGTGTAGAAAATGCCTAGGCGCCTGTGCGGTTTGGGTTATTCAGGGATGAAAATAGCTGCCTTCGTTACCAACGCTCAAGTCCAGACTAACGTTTCACATTCAGCAGTGTTCAATTCTCGTATTCGAACTACCTGCTAGACTTTTCAAAGCCTTGGGGATGTA
Organism: Acrocalymma vagum; assembly: GCA_028476805.1. Lineage (NCBI taxonomy): Eukaryota > Fungi > Ascomycota > Dothideomycetes > Pleosporales > Acrocalymmaceae > Acrocalymma > Acrocalymma vagum. The sequence continues at coordinate 18,467 of JAQGEP010000296.1, forward strand.
ACCAGATGTTGATACCTGGCAAGGCTCAAAGGGGCAGGAGTCAGGATAGCTGCTTCAACTCAGCATCGAAAAGGCAGCCGAACTGTCCAGTTCAGCCGCACTATCTAGGATATCTACGAGTACGTCACCAATGTGTACTCGGGTCCGCTACCTAAGACATTGCTTGCGTAGAGAAGTGACATGTATATGAAGGTGACTCCCATTTGGTAGACGTTTCTTGGTGTTGACTGTGACGGCCAGGGGATTGTTGGGCAGAACGATATTAGTAAAGGGCGGTGCCTCGCATGGACTTGCTCCAAGGGGCTAGACAAAGGGCGTTAAAGGGTGTTTCTCCGGTAGATGTTGCCTGCCAATGCTGTGGCAGCTGTGGCGTGGCCTTGCTACGCCACATATTGAAAACCTTAACCGCATCAACCATGTGAGTTTTCCTCAATACGCCAAGTTTATTGGCTCAGGGCCAAACTGATGCTGGTTTTAGAAAATCTGCCTCACCCGCTGAAAAGCTTGAGCAGACTTAGCAAGAAGACTACATATTTGAAACCACGGTTAGCCTGTAGCAGGTGCCTCCTAACGGTTTCGAGCGCGTCCGAGGTATGCTCCTACCATCAGTCTTTTTCCTCTTGCGTGTGGGCTTAGCGACTTTGCGGAATCCGCGGATTCCTGGTCCCAAGAACTAACTTATTCTTCAGCCACCTCTTGTCCTCTCAGCCACTTCGCTACTCGCTATCCTCGCGTTCCGATGGGCGGCTCATGCAAGATTATAGCATCTATTCAATATGGATATCGGGGACGACATGAGCTTGTCGGCTGGTGGTGGGATCACTAAGCGGGCGGTTTGTAGATGCTATCCACATGTTTGTTTATTCGCCTGCTAATCTACCAAATTTCAGTGTGAAGCATGTCGAACAAGAAAAGTACGATGCGATAGATCTGTGCCATGTTCGAATTGTGTGACAAGTGGGCTGGGTAAGTTTCTGCTGAAGAGAATAAGCATTGATGACCTGCTAATCCGCAAAGCTTGCACACCGGCTACGCCTACGCAAAAGGCACAGAAGGAACGGGTCCATATTTCCCAAAAATAGTAGGTCGTGCAAATTCCTGGCTTTCTCCTCATTTCCCGCCTAAAATCCTACCACATGCATTCACGTCCTTGCGTTGCCCACTGCAACTGGATTCGATGCAACTGGATTCGATTGAGAATTTGAATTGGAAGTTTTGGACGGATTTGCTGACCATGCTACAGCGAGAAAAAGATTGACAACATTGAAGACCGTCTCTCTGGCATTGAAAGCGTTCTTGAGACTCTCGCAGCAAAGCTGGACACACTGAAAATTCAGAACGAACCTACTGAACGAACTACCCAGGCTCGGCCAAATCGAACCACTACCAGCAGGGCCCCAGCATCTGTTGCAGATGTAGCTACGCCTTCTCCATTCGAGGGAGAAACTGCAATCGCCAGCCAATCCGACTATGCTCGCGAATTCCTCGCTCAGACTATTGGGAGCACGCCGGCATTCGGGCAAGATGCGAATATTCAATCTGCTCTTTCTGCCCTAAAGCACTTGGTCAGCCAGCAAGGGCAAGTTAATACGCCCATGATACCCTCACTCCATCGATGTTCCGTGGACGACGTGGGAGATAGTCCAACAGGATTGCAGCTGCCACCATGGGATGTCGTGAGCGACGTTCTTGATAAGGCCACAAGTCAGTGAGAGTCATATTAGAGAAATGATGAATGTAATGCTGACCAAGATTAGAGTTCCCAGCAACCGCTTTCGCTCTTTTCCACCCTTTCTTGTGGATGCCAAACCTGAAGCAAATCATGAGAGATGCTTATGATAACCCAGAGCAGTGCGGCGCCGGCCGTCGATTGTTTACGTACGGAGTGCTTTACACTTTGTTCACGAATTATGACGCGCCATGGATCGGAGTGACCACCGAGGACATTGACACGTACTCCACGATGATCGAGGCCAATATAGATGCAGTCATGAACCAGATCGATATCTCCTTACCAGCCAGCTACGAACACATATTAGCTCTCCATTCCGGAGCAATTCGGGCCATTGAGTCGTGCAAGCCTTCTCTCTGTTGGCTAATGACATCGGTTGCTGCTGGCATGTGCCAGAGTCTTGGGTATCATCGAATTTCGACCATGCAAAACGACAGCGAGGAAGAACGATCAGCAAAAGTGCAGATTTTCTGGATGATATACACGCTGGATAAAAGTCTTTCGCTAAGTCTTGGCCGAGCCAGCGTGATACAAGATTGGGACATCTCGCTGCCAATGGTCGCTCCAAGCAAGAAAGGATTTCCTGGAAGCGGGATGCACACATATTGGATCAAAGTCGCGCAAGTCCAAGGACAAACCTACGAGAAGCTGTTCAGCCCAGCTGCATTCCTCCGGCCGGCTGAAGAGCGTGCACGTACAGCAGCTGAACTGGTCAGCGCGATGAATCAAGCCTGGGAAGAACGGAGTGAGGCCATTACCTTGGATATCACCGGATCTGGGCAGTTTGAAGGCTTCAGAGGATACTGTGCGGATCCATCGCTTCGAAAGTCTGTCCCGTATGGTCCAAATGAGACAGAGCTTCCTTCTAAGCGCATGCAACGCTTGTGGCAGCAACCATTCTTCAAAGACTTGAAAACGTCAGAGTCCATTTTAGGTAATATTCTCCATTATATATACATTAAACGTGCTAATTTGAGGATACAGAAACTTTCGAATGCGCAGAAGACCTCCTTTTCCACTCGGACGCCCTGATTCATTACTCAACATGTGCCCTTATTCAACGCGCAGTCAGCCCCGACAATATCACTTTCAACCAAGACTGCCTTGAGTCGTCTCGAGCAGCGCTAGCTGCCCACATGAGATGTAATTCACAGTTCAATGTCGAGGGTAGCGAACAGACGTGGACTGATTATATGCATTGGTCTGTTCTTAGTGTATGTGAACTGGTCCGTTACATTTTATATCAAGTCAATTGCTAATTTTGTTTATAGGCTCCAATCACGCCGTACGTCAAGTATTTTTTTTTAATCAAACGTGTTCTAACATCTTACTGACTCCGCACAGGTTTATCGTCATCTTTTGCAACGCAATCCAACATGCCGATCCCACCGACCTCCCTTCCCTCTCCGTCTTCGTCGAGAGCTTTGAATCATGCCGCGAAACATCCGAGGGCGCTGAGAAGCTCTATAAAATATGCTACCTCTTCTTGAACATCGCCAAGCTGTACATCCAGGCGAAACCCCAGGGAACACTTCATCCATCGCAATCTGCTCCGTATGGAAACCCTGGCGAATACTATGCCACGCCGGAAAGTACCGGACATGAAATGAACACTATGACGCCGTTCGATCCGTATCTCAGCGCTCTCGGCCTCGTACCCAATTCTTCCTGGCCGACGGATAGCTTTGCAAATGCGCCGTCGGCAGGTACAGTTGGCATGGAAGGGTTCTCACACGGCATGGGTAGCAATGCAGCAAGACTTGACACTTCAGCACTCGGTTATGCTCGACACGGCGAAGCGCAGCAGTCGGCGCAGGATTGGTTTTGGGGATCGCGATATTTGATTAATCTCGTGGAAGCTGGCGATGATTTACAGATGCCGGATTTTCATATGTAATGACAAATAGCAAATCGTTTGTATTTGACGCTTTATAGATACTTTTCATAAACACATTAATGCCTTGTCCACTGAGTATAGTTCAGTACTTCCGCATTGTAATATCTCGGCAACCGCTCATATATTATTATTAGGCTATAGCTCAATCCTACTTACGCATCTGTTGATCGCCAATGTAGTACCAGTTATCAGGATCATACGGGAACTTGCGAACAACGACATCACCCACATACTTAGTCAAATCAGTCGTCGTCCGAGAAAGATCATAAACCCCAGCAGGCGTGGCATGTCCAAACGTGTTCACCGAGACATTTCCACTCTTGTAGTCGACGCGCACCTGCTGGCGAGTCGCTCGAGAAGGATCGCCGAGCAGGTAGTTTTGCGGCAAGATTGCGATGCCGGATTGCGCAGAAGTAAAGACTGTGTTGGGCAGGTCAGAAGTATCAGGGACGTGATGCGTGCCCAGGTTGAAATATAGAACTAGGTCTTCTTGTTCGAGGGACTCGCCGTCGAAGAACTTGTTGAAGTCTACGACGGGGTCGTTCACGTCGAGCGAATTGTAGGGGTATGCGCTGCGTGGTTCCGTGTCTTTTTGCTTGAGCGCATACAGATGATGGGTTGCCCAGCCGACGGATTTTCCGACGTTTGTCGAGTTCTCGACTGTGAGGTGGACAATTGGGCCGATGGCTGTGTAATCATCAGTCTAGGTCCTTGTGGTAAAATATTTATCTGCTCTGGTGTGCCTACCGGGTGTGATCTTCCATCCGCGGTATTCTCCATAGGGGTTCGGGTTGTCTTTGTTGATAACAGTGTATGTCGCAGCACTATTCGCCGCCCAGTTTAGCTTGCCCTCGTCCTCGTTGGTAATAAAGGTTCTGTCGATCTTCATAGTATTTCTTGCAACACCATTCGACCAAGGGTACCTGTTTATTCCGTCAACTGGCGTTTCAACATGCGAGCATGTATTTTGACACTTACGTTTCAGTTGTGGGTACAAATTCCGTCTTTACTAAACTATTCGCTGTGCCATTGACATCAAGATCTAGCTTGAAGTTGAGAACATGGTCGTGCATGGAACCAGAGAGATTGTCGTGAATCTTGAATCCATAGTCTCCATTATGGGCCCAATAAGCGCTCTGGATATATCCAGAAGCACGAACAATGACCTTGACGGCTCCATCAAGGTAAAACTCGTACGAGAATTGGTAGTCGTAGTTTCCGATCGTCGCAACGCTACGGAGTACAAACATGACGTTGCGAGTAACGCTCACATAGTTCATCGTTGAGTGTCGTTGGATTGGGTAGTCTTTCTCAAACTCGAACAAGCAAATGCTGTTGGGATGAGTTCGGGTCGTTTCCCGAACATAGTATGAGGTGTTGAGGAAAGTGGAGTAGGCCGGACAATCGAATCCAGAAACCAGCTCAAAGGTGAATGGCCCGAAGCCGTAGTAGCTGTCAAGATATGACGTACCAGATTGGGTTGGATCGGATGAAGCGTAGTGCGCAAGAGCTTCTTGTAAACTCAGCTCATAGATGATTCTTTCGCCTTTGTACTTGATGTTGTGTAGCGCAACTCCGGTATCTCTAGTGTGAGAAATGTAGAATGAAAAGTCCACTATGGAACGGTCAGTCTATCTCAATGTTGACTTCCAGAGCTATCACTTACTCCATTCGACATATTGTTCCTCAACATCCACTTTGTAGCGAGGGTCAGAGGGCAGAATTGCCACAGGAGGAACGATGGTATCATAAGGCAGCTCCTCTCCGTTCCAATCGGTATGACCGTGTGGGGAATCGACGTTCATTCCGAGTTTTTCGAAACCCGAGGAGTTCCAAGCGGCATGGAAATCTTCAGTAGTATCATAAAATATGCCGTTGTAGTACCAACCCATCACACCCCAGCCGTCGGGATTTCGACCAGTAATATTCAGCTTAAAGTATAGACCAAGCGGAAGTAAAGTGCTGTCATCGAAAATGCTAGTACCACTGTTCCAGAATTGCTGCCAGCTAACAACCGTTCCGTTTTCGTGCCATAAAGGATCCATTCCAGTGATGTACATGGTATCGCTTTCTTTTCCCGAGGCAGTCTGTATTCGCATTTAGCAGCTGCATATTCCAACATAATACTTGGCTCGGATCGAGAGCCAAAATGAAGGACTTACGCCATTGAAGAGATCCAGTAGAATATCTTCAATTGATGCAGATACGTTTGCGGTATACACTCTAATCAAATCATCGTCCGCATTGTAAACTCGCTGTTTTCCAACACCCTTGTTGTAGATGTAATCCAAGGGAGCATAGGTAGTTGTGCCATTGGCGACTGGCAATGGCCCGACCATGAACTCTTGAACATAAGGCTCCTCGGTCGTGCGGAATATGATAGTTGCTTTGGCATAGCGATCCGGGGCGGCTGCGCCACTTTTCTCGAGGAAAGGAAGAGCATCGCTTTTATTTGGGGCTAGGTATTCCACGAGAGTGAGGAGATTGTCCCAACTACATATGTGTTAGTAAATGATGATCCATACAAATACAAGAACATAGCAGTGTTCCTACCTTGTAGCATTTACAGCCGCAGTAAGGTTAAGCTCAGGTTGACGGTGAAGAAACTCCGTCACCCCAACAGCCTCATAGTCACTCAGGCCTTGGAAGATATTTGGAAGCGGCGCCGTCGTGGGAATGTACGTTGACCCAATCGGCACGCTTCTCGGCATGCTTCTCCTTCCGGAGGGAGAATTTCCCCAAGGGTTGCCATGTGACTTGACCCAAGGTGCTTTGGGCTTGGGTGCGGCCAAGGTGCCGGGAAAAGAGCACAAGGCAACTAATACCCATGTAGCTGCCGAATATGTCTTCATATTGAAGAATTGAATAATGAGAACACTTTTGCGTTGATTCTGCTTCTCAGAGAGGGGGGAGTATATGGGATTTTATAGAAATGTTCACCATCAAGCCAAAGTATCTAGGCTGCGGGATATTCAGTCTAGCCGATCATTATTGAGCCCCGCCATGGGGGAGCTGTTCCACTGCATGTTGGTAACTTTGTGCAAAATTGTTTAGATCCGCAGTGTCGGCACATCACAAAATGCTCAAAGTTAGGACACTACAAGGCCGATAAGATTTTGAATACTCGTATCATTACCACATTGGGTTAGGAGATGTGATATACGCAGACTACTCCTATCGTTGCCACTTTTGGTCTTCTAGGTAGTAAATTCTCGCTAGCTCTACTTATCGAGAAATGGAGTTGCTAAGAAATGGAGAGATTGTATCTTGTGAACCCCCACAAATACGCGCCATGTGAATACAGATGCAAGCAATGGTTATACAGTTATTGTTTGTTTATCGAACCTTTGAGATATCATGGACAATGATACATACACCTTAGTAGATGAGTGAGTGCAGTGGTGTATTTCACCCTTGAAGAACAATAAATCAATCACATTAGTAGATCCTTGCTGCCTTATATGAAGTATACCACGGGTATGGGGGGGACTTATTGAAAGGACATTGTAAGGGGTCTTGTACTGTGCCGGCCGGCAAAACTACCTATTCAGCTGAATAGACGATCCCCAGCCACAACCCCCTTCCCCTTATCGCGTGCCTCGGATTCCGTGTGAGTCAAGAAAACCATTATTGTTCTCAATCACCTCTATTGATGTTTTGATTAGTTGCCCGATATCGCCGTTTGTCTTGGCTAGGGCAATTGGAATAGGCAAGTCGATGCGATCACGTCCTAGGTAAGATTTCGTGCATGGCTTTTATGGCTTGTGGATATGGGGAAACTATCGTTTGTGAATATGCCATGCAGTAGGGACATGATCGGATCACCAGCTTCCGATACTCTAAGTGTACGTACCTATTAAACGCGCCCCGGTAGATTGTGACATTGATGGTCACACTTGTTTATACACTTGACTTCCAATAGATTTCCTATCCAAAGACAGCCTCAATTGCAAGAGACATTGATGAATTTGGACTCGGCGGAAAATGACCAGAGCTACCGATGCTTGTTCCGAGGTGGGCGGGGTTTGCACAACGAGTGGGGCTATTCAGCCGTAAATCCTTATCTTTATGCCAAGCAGGACATGTGCCGCACGCCATTTGGCGTTAGTCCAGACTACTAGGTATGTAACTGACCTTGAAGAAAAGATAGCCATGATATCGATGTTCAATAGAGATAGGTCATGACAGCTATTCATGCGTATCTGAAGGCATCTGCGTGGTTGGGAAGCTGGCCGTAGCTGGAGACTACTAAGATGCTGGGACTTCTGGCACTTGGAGAACCTATTTCTCCATCGATAACCCATTCCTTTGCCTTCATCGTCTAAGGATAGTTGGGTTGAAAGCTTTGCGTTGCCAGAAGTCCTGTAGCTTAACAAACACTGCTCCTTTAGAGGTCTCCGTGAGTCGTCATCTGCTCTTCCTCTGCGGCTGAAATGTTTCCAGAGAATGAAATGGAACTGTCTCTGCCAAGATACATAGTGGGAGTGTTCCCAACTATCTTATCAAGGCGTGGATGCAGGGACTATCTACTTAGGATAGTGGCAAAAAAGTTGGGGGAATGGCAAATCCACGGGGTTCACCAACGCTGTAACAAATCCCACAGTGGAAATCCAACAGTCATTTCTTCGAACAAAATGTTTTCACGAACACGATCAGCTTGGACGTCATAGAAATCATTCTAGAAGGAATGGCGCACCAATCGTATTTTCGGCGATCCAGAGCCGGTTGGTCCATCTGAGTGCTGATACTGAGCTTCGAAGCTGACCTCGAACCAGGATGCAAGACTTGCAAAAACAGTCGAGTAAAATGCGACGAGCGTCACCCACACTGTCTGCGCTGTGAGAAACGCAATCTGCCCTGCGGGGGCTATGCAAAAGATATCCGATGGGTACAGCCATCGTCGCCTTCGAAAGGCTTGCATCGCATACGCAATTGGTCTCGGGACTTGACCTCATCGTCATCTGTGAATACCCACCATCACGTCAATGATACGGAGATGTTTCAAGTTGAATCAATTGCCCGACTTATCCTCCCGCCGTCTTTGTCTTTTACCGATCCGTACGACCGCCTTGCCTACGATCATTTCCAGAGCGGACTAAAGCACGTAACTTGCGTTGATCCTCATGGATCGCAAGAAATACATTCTGCATTACTCTCGCTGACATTCGAGCCAGAGTCTACATTTCTCATGATATCTTTGGCTCATGCAGCGCATCACATGTGCACTCTGGGTATCATCCCACAGACAGTTGCCATCCAGATGAGTACAAGGGCATTGAACGGCATGCGTCGAGCGATACACTCGGTCAAGTTGTCGAAAAATTCCAGCAAAGTGAGAACAACTAGCCAAGATGAAACTGAGCATCTAGAACCATATGCCTTTAACGACCAAGTAATTACGGGAGCCATAATGCTAGCAAGTGCGGATGTCTTTCGAGCGTCGAACACGCGGAAGCTTGTCCCAATGATGCGAGGTGCAACAACACTCATCAAAGAGCGGTTCAACTACAGTCGCTGTAACTGCTCTCGGCCACATCCAAATCGCAGCGATTTCTCACTAGATCGGATTGTCTATTGCAGTTCAGTCACTGTTCTCGCGTATCTAGATGTATTGACCGCACTGCCATGTCCAAGAGCGCCTATATTGGAGGGAAAGTACTGGCATCAATATATCCAGTCAAAGAAGAATCACGATATCTCGGCCATCTATCCCGATCCATGGTTGGGATATTGCGGCCCAGTCCTCACAGCTCTGGGAGAATGCAGTGAAGTACTTGAACGATGGTTTACGGAACGAATGACAAAAGACGACTACTTGCAAGAGAAATGGGAGATGTTTCTAAGATTGGACGAAGCCCAACACAGTCTTCCTCCTCAGATTGACCCTCGTCGAAAGTCCAATGTCACACCAGGGTACAAAGAACGGGTGAAGCTGCACAACGAGTGCGTATCCGCCGCAATCGCACATTCATTTGCTGGAAAGATATTTGTCCTACGAGCGACCGACTTTTCACAGGACTCTCAACAAATCTCCGGGCTTGCATCAAAGCTTGAAAAGGCCGTTGATGGCGTGCCAACGGACTCCTCGGCAGTCACTACGATGCTTTGGCCCCTCTGGGTTTTGGGCTGCGAAAGCTACGGAGGTACGCTACGGAGGAGTTGCGTCGTGCAAAGATTGGAAGGGCTATATACAAAGGAGCATATTTTCAACATAAAGGCGGCCTTGGAAGTATTGCAGAATCGCATATGGGCGCTTGATTGCGGAACTCAATGGCAGCAAGCCGCATGGGTGAAATATTGTTGGGACATGCGCATCACGATGAATTTTGCTTGAAAATTATGTGCTTTAACGTGTGGCCGAGAAATTCTATCCTCTTTTGTCACTTGAATTTTGCTAATGAGTAATGTTACCAATGTAAACCTAAACACTATAAAAGAGCCCTCGTAGAATGCATTACACTTTCAGATTCCTGCCAGTTCAATGCCAGTACTTCGGGGCACATCCCTTGACCAGTGGCCATACCTCCTCCACAACTGCAATGACATCTTCAGGCAGTGGGCCTTTCTCCAAATCAGATAAATTGTCCTCGAGATGCTTGACGCTGCTTGCACCAACAATAATGGCATCACCTAGGTCCTGGCTCAAATTGGAATGATGCTTCAGCCACCTTAATGCCACCTCTCCATCGGTAAGACCATGCTTTTGTGCTGCATTGTGAACCATGTCTAACGCATTGAAGTAGGCGTCGTTCCAGTAGCGATTGCGGTGTAGGCTGCCCTGGAAGATCTTGGGGTCGAAGCGCGAGCCAGGCTCAAAGTCAACCTGGTCGCGACTGTATCTCCCAGTGAGGAATCCGCCGGCTAGAGGTTGGAACGCATAAAGCGAGATGCCATATTTTCGCAGGCATGGGAAGAGCTCGCCTTCAATCGAGCGCTGCAGTAGGTGATATATTCCTTGGTACACCGAAGGCATGATCCACCCGTTTTTCCTGCAGATCTCGCAAATGGCCGCAACTTCCCATGACATATAGTTGCTAATACCAAATCGTTTGAACTTTCCCTCTTGATGGAGTTTGTTAACCTCTTCGAGTGTGTCTTCCCAGGGGGTCTTTCTGTCCGGACCATGGAGATAAAACATGTCGATGCTGTCAGTCTGCAACGCTTTCAAGCTATTCAAAAGCCCATTGCGTACGTCCTCTGGTTTGTGGGTATAGTTGTCGTGAGCAGTTGCCATGGGAGTACCAGCAGTGGGATAAAGCTTAGTGTCCATGACGACTCCGCGCTTCTTCCAATCTAGACCAGAAAGCATTTCTTCCGATGAGCCTGCGCCATAAGTACGCGCCGTGTCAATCTCGTTATGACCATGTCGCTGGAAAGTTTCGAGGATGCTTGCTGCTTTGTCGAGCTCGTGTACCCGCGCACCAAGAGTATCTTAGATATCTGAATTAGCTGGGTATGAGTGTGTTGCTCATACATATACACTTACTGGGTCGACCAAAAGTCATTGCACCGAATACAATCTTTAGGTTATTGTTCGCCGCCATTATGGTTTGGTTGTGTTAATTGCGTTGTGTCGTAGTAGATGGTATTCAGTCGAAAATGCGCGTGGCCTCTGAACAATGAAATTCATCAATTGATGCAGACTCACAACTCTTAAATATCAACCTCTCGATGAGAATGTTCCAACTTGAATGAGAACCAGAATAAGAATCTCTCCTCTATAACACCGCGTAAATCCGAGTATCACCGAGTCGGTCCGACGGTACAATGGTAGCTTTAATCCCTAGGAACGTCATTGCCAGCGTGGTCTACGGGCTTCAACGGATTTAAGAAGCCACACTTCGGAAATCTCTGAATACTTGTGCTCCACTATATACGCCTTGGGCGGCCCATCTACAAGCAATATAGTTGGTTTCGGTTTTTGATCTCGGCTTCATTATGGTTTGTGAACCGTCCATAGAATGACGCTCATCTTGTTTGTAGGTGGAATTCGCATCAAGTGTAATTATGGTATATGGTACTTTGTGCTCAAACCAAAAGCCAAAATTTAAGCTCGCCGTAGTTCCTGCTTCTAGATGTTTTCAAGATGCTACTAACTGTTCACGACGTATGAATTCGGATCAAACACATTTGGTCAACCGAAGAAACCAAACTTAGATCACACTAACCACGCTCTCGTTTAAAACAAGAAGGACCCAGATATAAAACTTGATACTGATCAAATCTCTAAATTAAAAAAAAAAACCTCTGTTGGTTCAACGTATATGATGTCTTCAACTGCTTGCACTTATTTCCGAAGTTTTCTGCTCTTGCCCACCTTACGGCATGCATGATGAGGTAGAGTTCTCAAAATCTCTTATAATCCAACATATCCACTACGAATGTCCCTTCCAAGTACATTCATACTACTACAATTTTTCTGGCGTGTCGCGATCTGATAGGTCATGAGCAGCATGAAAGCCTACGAGTTTCGGCAACAATGATACTAATGCTGAGACTAATGCAACCTGCTGACAGCGCTAAATTAATTCAGCCAGGATGTCAGGATATATTGGCGTTGAAACCTGTTGCCTTTGGTACTGGGCTAGAATGTACATAAACAGCTTTATTTTGGCCATGTGTTTGGATTCCACGCCACTGATATGCTCAAGGTGCATACTTTAAAGTCCCGTCTAATGAACCCCATTGAGGGTCTGACTACAACAGCGACTCTCTTCCACCACAAAAGTTACCTGGCCCAGTTCTTTATCCATTGAAGATCGGCATTCTGCACCTCCAAGTCCCCAGCACCACCGTCCCCGTCTCCATTAACACTACTATCCGTCCCAAGTAACCGCGGCGTCGCCGGATCAGAAGAAGTTCCAGACTGATACCACGGCGAAGGATACACAGCATTTGAAAACATATCCGGCGTCGAATCCTGATTGTCGCAGTAAAATCTATACAAATCAAGTTTATATTTCAGCGAGTTTCTCAGCTCGGCAAGATCCGGTCGATCCAGCGAGTGCAGAAGAACCGAGTCGGCGTGCTGTAACATTCCAGCGCATTCCCTGTTGATGTCTTCTCTATGACGATGGGGGTATGGGAATAGTCCTTCAATGGCTTCGAGTGCTAGTCTGACCATTAAAGGCTTTGCGGAACCCATGCTCACGCGAGTCCGCAATCCAACGAGGCGATGTAAACGATATGTGGATTCGTCGAAATCATTTGAATGGCTCGGGATGACGAGTCTGTATGATGCCAAGGATCCCATTGCGTCGTGGAAAGCGACATCTTCATCTAGTTTTAAAGCTTCCATGGCTTTGGACCTCAGCGTCCGTATGGGCACATTCGGGCCAAGTAGGGAAAGAAATCGCAGAAGATCAATCGCTCGAGGGTTTTCGTCGGCGATCTGAATCAGCGCTAGATTCCACATGGTCATGATTGAGTGTGGGATCGCATCTGTGTCTCCGTAGCGGGCGGCTGCTGAATCCATTATGGCGGTCTGGGACTGTTCACTTGCACCTCTGATAAGTCGTAGATATGCACTGACAGACATTTGCCGAACTTGAATGTATGAAGCCGCTTGAGCTATTGCCAGAGGAAGGTACTCCAGGTGCTCGAGCAACTCAACCATTTCCGACCGATCGGATTGCTTGATCCCTGATACCTTTTCAAACAGGTTTGTCCCTTCTGTGACTGACATTGGTCCAAGCTCAATTGTATTTCCTGGGGAGCCTACAACGTTGGCTATGCGGGCGGTGGAAGATGTGAACACAACTGTGCCTCTATGAATCGGCAGGTAGCGCTCAATATACTGTAAGAACTCCGGTCTAACATCATTGACGCCGTCCACGATTAACAGCCATTGCCCAGATGCCTCAGACTCTAGCCAGCCTTTGGCCGCTATGAGGACATCGTGGCGCGACTGAAATTCTTGCTGAGCCGACATATCCAGTACCGATTTTGCAATAGTCATCATGGTACTCTGAAAACTGATGGTTGAGGCTCCGTTGATCCAAAATACGTGCATTGCTGCTCGGTTCGAGTATGCGAGGTCAAGAGCACGCTGGGTAGTACTTTTGAAAACGTCAGGATCAATCTTTTGTCAGTTCGGCACATCATGTACATACCCACTTCCCCCAAGACCGAAAAGAGCGAACCTGATTTGATCCGTATCGCTGCTATTGTTGCCCTTCCACAATGCAGTTATTTTTTCACTTACTTCTGGGCGTGGGGTGAATAGCGGATTCTTCACATGAGGAACGATGAATAACAACTCTTCTCTGGAAGGGGTGGCCTCTCCTAGAACAAAGTCAGAGCTTGTTATATAAACAATAGATCATAAATGAAGCCGGGAACGAAACCTTCATGGGCCAATTTTTGGGAAACTTTATCAGCAGCTGTCCTAGCTCTATCGAGTAATTTCGCTGCAATGAGTTGGAAATTCACATCGTCTTGGGATCGGAATTTGTTCAGGCCTGAGTGATCCGCATGGAGGCCAATTGCACGCCACCCAGGAATAGTGCCCGAGGTCTCATCTACAACCTATTTTTTTTTGTCACTTTGTCGCTCAATAGCAGCAGGGCCAGGGAGACTCACAAGTTTTGAGAAGGTCCAGCTTAGTGTTTTTGTGAGGACAATTTGTGTGTCGTAGAGCTCAAAAAAACACAGAAGGTCTATATTTTGCTCTCGTGCCAGGATACTGAAGTCTGCCACTAGATCCTTGACGTATGTGGTGTCTTGCTTTAATGCTTTTAGTAGTTCTGTATCTGCCCCAAGACCCAATGCTGCTGCACAGTAGCCCAAAGTGACTCCAAGGTCTGCTGCTTTTGTGCCTCTGTGGGGTGTTCCAAGGAGTACTGTAGAGTGTGTTCTTTGTAGCAATTGACGGTATTTCGCTGTTTGTGCTGCCAAAACAAGCGCCTAATATGTGTTACTTTGTGACGCAATATCCAGAACATCGAAATGCCAGGCATACCTTTTCTATCACATGCCCCCCAAAGCTATGGCCGATGAACATCAGTGGTGTGTTTGGCTTTCCAACTGGTTCGCCGTTTGATTCTTGAGAAGTAGCCGCGTCAAGATTTGATAGCAACTTCAGTGATATATTGCGTAGACTCTCGTGGGGCGCATCATTTTTCCAGTCCGACACGTAATTAAATGTACTTATTCGCGCTTTAGGTAGTACCAACGGTAAGAGCTCTTGTAGCCAATTGACCCCTCGTTCGTCTGCTGGCTCATTGCCTTCGGCTTTAGCCCCTTCCGAATTCTTTGATGGTGGTCTCCACAACCAAGTCTTAAGCGGGTGTGCACCAAGTCCATGGACAGCTATCAAACTAAGGAGGGGTCAGTTTCTTATGTGCCGACCAGTGGAGGGGTATCAAACTGACTCGAGATCAAAATCTGTCGCTGGACCCGCCACATGCTTGAGGCCTAATTCAGTTGTCGGGAAGGTTCTCTACAAGAATGTATTCGTAAGCTCTCCATATGTAATTACAGTTAA
This sequence comes from Acrocalymma vagum, assembly GCA_028476805.1. Taxonomy (NCBI): domain Eukaryota; kingdom Fungi; phylum Ascomycota; class Dothideomycetes; order Pleosporales; family Acrocalymmaceae; genus Acrocalymma; species Acrocalymma vagum. The sequence goes on from JAQGEP010000296.1 coordinate 33,581, forward strand.
ATTTTACATACAGTTGCAATTGCTCGGAAGTGAAGCCTTGATGCCACGCTGCCTTGAAAACGGCACCAGGCAAAATGTTTTGAGCGTATGTTCACGATCGGTCGTCTCATTTTGAGAGGGTTATATGAAATGGAGGTATTTGTATTAGGTATGGATTTGTAACTTTAAGACTGTGGTCCAACAGCGCTTGGCCTAGGGGACATGGACTTGGGACATAACCCGGACTTCGGGGTCTGCAATCAACCAGCAGTCCACGCGAGACACTTAGGCGAAGGCTGGGAGGGGTGAGGGGTGAAGGGTTGCGGGAATGCGAATAAGAATGGAATTCCAGTATCTCAGAGTGAAAGGAGGCTGAAGACTCTTATCTAGGCCGACATTATCAGATGTGCCGCAAGAAACCCTGTTGGAGGACTCAGTGTGCGCCAAGCTGAGAAACGCCCTGGCAACTCTAGCCAGTCAGCATAGACTTTTCATGGTCTAGACGTCTATTGATTCGTATAGGCGCAAGCCATTGCACAGCAACAAGGCTGAGGTTGTTTGTAAGTGGCTAAACCACAGCAATTGAAACCGCCCGTATGCATACCCTGGACGACTCGCCAATTTGTGGGAATGCACGCTTGCCGCTCTGAAAAGGCCATCTCCAATACAACCCGCTACTACAGCGTCGCAAGGCTATAGTATGGGCTTACAGCTTGAGCGAGTGGGTGGAGCAAACTAAATATTTCTATGGCAATTGTAGAGCCGAAGCATCTCTTGTAAATTTTTTTCAAAGTTTGCGTTCCTTGGACTAAGAGCACGTGAAGTGTGTGTATTCAATGCACTCATCAACACACTATGCGTAAGGACTGCGGATATTCTTCTTGGGGCGTTTAATATCGCTCTATCCATCAACAAAGCTTCTTTGCTCATTACCTGTTGGTGATATACCAGGTTGCATACCATCTATCCTACAATTGGAACATTCCATATTCCTAGCGGAGAGAGTTTTCAGTGGATTGTTATTGCCATATTTTTCATAATGCGGATACATAGAGAAAGATGTTCCATCTAGCATCGACGAAGAAAAAAAGTGCCTTCATGATTTCCACAAAAGAGCTAGAGCTCACATAAATGCACTACCAAAATAGTTCTTCGTTAGGCAATTCCTGGGCTGCTCCACAGTGTGAACATCTCTCTCGCTGGCTCGCTATTTCTTTCTCATTCGTGATATAGCGATCAAATTTTTCTTTTACGCTCGTTTTATACGTATCTATTACATACATTCTCAAAACTCAGCATCAAATCAATCTTCGCCTTCAACCGCAAACTCCAAACTCCAAACTCCACCCACCACCCAATAAATTAAAACTTCAACTCTAAAAACTCGAACCCGAATCCTTAACCGAATCTCTAAAATACGTTCCTGAATCTCCAAAATACGTACACATAGCCGTACACCAAGAATCCACATCCTGGCCACAAGCCCCACCATCAGGACCAATCAGATGACGATATGTCTTACAATGTTCTGCAGCTCCTCCATCAAGACATTTCTTCTTGCACGAATCGTCGACCAGAGCCGAGGGGTCACACGGATCCCAATAGACACCCTGTTGGGGATTGCTACAGCCCCTTTTCCGGCGGATCGTGGTGCTCTTGTTCTCGTTGGGGTTGTGCTTGTTTGGGACAGATGCGGTGCCTTGTTTGATGGCGGTGGTCGTAGAGCCGACGAGATTGCTCTTGCTCTTGCTCTTGCTCTTCATGTCGATTTCGATTTCGTCGCTAGCTTGGAGCCACAAATCATCTTTGTCCTCCTTGTGCTCATGTTGGCAAAATTTCTCGCAGCGGAGTTTGGTTTCCCAGTTGACGCAGGTTCCCTTCATCCACCATTTCGTTTGGCACAAGTAATCCTCTTCGTCCTTGCACCAGTCGTAGCACTCCTGAAAATCGGAGATTCTTTTCGCCAGACGATTTCGCTCCCGATCCTGGTCCTGGTCCAATTTGTCTTCATTTTTGGATCCAGCCGGATGTGGTGTTTGCATCGGTGTTGCATTCTCCTCCGGAATCTCAACATCGCCATCATCCCTCTTCATGTCCGTCTTCGTCTCCATCTCAAGCCCAGCCTTGCCAACAACCAAACCCCTCTTCACATTACAATCAATACTACAATGAAAATTATTATGCGAAGGCCCACACGACAAAAAGAAAAACCACGACCCATCCTTACTACACTCATAATCCCTATCATACAAACAATTCTGATAGCACGTCTCGTCTATAAACCGCTTCGCAAAAGGATGGTCTTTGTTACCGACTGCATACGCATTTTCAAAGTCCAGCAACGGCAACCCTAGCAACGGCTCTCCGGGATTACGCTCCCATTTCCTCGAAGAAGTTTGCTCGACTTTCGATTCCAGTTCGGATAATCGCACCGTTTCTCTCGACGCCGGATCCAACGTCCTCGCCTTCCTCAACTCCTCACGAACAGTAAGGATGATCAAGTCATCCATAAACCTCTCCAAACTCTTCCTGTGCTCAAACTGATCATACCCATCTTGTGCCGCGAACCCAAGGCCATTCTCCGCAACAGACACATCTTCAACCGAATAGCCATCCGGCTTCGACTTCTCCTCATTCGAATCCTCATCCAAGCGCAAAAGCTGACCTATCGTAATCGGCCACTCGGGCTCCGGATACCGTTGTCCCCATTTACTTATATATGCATCAACCGCATTATTCACATTCCTACTCGCTCTCGCCAGCTCTCTCGAGGGAACTCGAAACCTATTCCCGGCGTACAATTTCGTAACCTCGCGAACCAGCTCTTGAATCACCGCATCGTCTTTCGCCCGCGCGAGGGCCGCAGTTTCAGCCCAAGCCGCATAATCCCCACGAGCTTGAAGGCGATGGGAATTCGAGTCGATGCGCATATTCATATTCATATTTGTCTCCAAATTCCTCAACGCATGTTCCAACATAGATATCTCCCTCGGCGCCGTATTCTTTCCATCCTGCAGCGCTGCCAAAAGATTCATCCGCAGCGTCCGCAAAAACACCGGATCGTTTTGCACCTGCGATATCCGCTGATTGACCATTTCAAGAAGCAATTTTCCAAAATCAACATGCTGGCCCTCAACAATCAATCCCGCTTTATCATTTCTTTTACTGTTCGCTTCCGAGTGCGGGTCCGAGTCCGGAGAGGGAGAGGGAGCGGGTTGCGCCGTCGTACATTTAACGCGCTGCGCTGCGAAATCGTCTAGTGTTTTGCACGCGGCAGGTGTGTTTTGCAGCGCGGAACATAGTACTGCTGCGCAGAGGTCGTGGAACGTGAGGCCGGAGTCGATGGCTGTGGTGGGCGTGACGGGAGCGGGAGCGGCCGAAATTGAAATTATAGCTGCCATGAACGCAACCATAAGAGCGAAGAAGCGGTATATAAGCGCCATTTTGAGCGAGGTGTTGTTTTCTTTTCAATTAAAAAATAAAAAATAAATGTCAGAGCAAAGGTAGAAGAGATGAATAGGAAAAGAGAAAAGAGTAGGTCTTCAGATCTGTTATACTTTGAAGTGATGTTTCTCACTTCCTACTTCTAGTAGAAAGGCATTTAAGGAGATATTTATACCCAACTCACTACACACTAAAACAAATAGTTGAGCAAGCAATACCGGAATATCGATATCATATCCATATCTATTTCCATTTCAATGTGGACACACCATAACCATAGTATCTTATCCAAAGAGCCGTATCCAATTCCTTTTTTTGGGTGCTTTACGGGGCTGTGCGATTCACCCACATTACCATTTCAACGACGAATGCCCAAACCCTCATGACGAAAAATATAATAATGTGGTTGAGGCTCCACTACCACGTGCGTCTCAACAAGATATACTTTGCGAACTCTCTGGGTATGGGATATTGAAGCCCCATTCATGTAGACGTGGTTGGATGTTCCTATCTATTGATCGTAAAATGGAATCCTAAAAATTACAAAACCGTTATGAACTCCACTCCCAAAAACCAAAGAACCTCGCTACCACAAAAAAAAACACCCAAACCCACACACAGGCCGTCTCTCATTTCCCCTCCCACCCAACATCTACGTAAACACATCAGTAGCAAACCTCCCCTCAACCTTCAACCCCTCAAACCACGTCCTAACCCTCTCCTCATCCGCCTCCCTCCCCTCCTTCTCCCTCACCGTCTCCCTCACAATACCAAAACACGCCTCGCGCACCCCCTCACCCACATCCCGCGACCCACAAACAAACACCTTGGCGCCCTTTTCAAACAACTCAACAACGTCCTTGCGGTCGTGGAACAAGCGATCCTGGACGTATTTGCAGGCGTGCGATTTCTCGGGCGCGCGGGAGAATGCGTAGCGGATGGAGACGGCGCCCATTTGCTCCCAGCGCGAAAGTAGGGATGCGTAAGGGATGTCGGTGTCTGGGGCACGGCAGCCGTAGAACAGGAGGGCGGGTGCGAGGTGTCGGCCTGCGGCTAGCTGGGCGGCGCGCTCTTGGATGAAGCCGCGGAAGGGGGCAAGCCCGGACCCAGAACCGATCATGATGACGGGCACGTTTTGGGAGTCTCGGGGTAGGTGGAAGGCTTGGTACGAGGGTCTCACGGAGACATGGAGGCGGTCGCCTGGGACGAGGCTGGAAAGATAGCTCGATGCTACGCCGACGAAGCGGCCTTGTCCGCTGAGTGCGGGCTCGTCGACGACTGAGTAGGTGAGTGTGACGTTGTTTTGCTTCCAGAGGGGAGAGGAGGAGATTGAGTATTGGCGGACGCGCATGGGTGGGAGCATATTGAGGAAGGCGCCGAGTGGGAGTTGCACCGAGGGGAAGCGCTCCAGGAGGTCGAGGACGGAGATGCGCTTTGTAGTGATTTCCTCCGAGAAGGCGGCGTCAGAGAGTCTGGTGAGTTCTGCTTTTGCGGATTCGTCAGGCGTGGCTTCGATCAGGGCGTGGATGTTGTGCTTGCTGGCGGGTTGCGCAAGTTCGACGTAGGCGCCCAGGACATCAGTGGCCGAAATGGGAGCATCAGTGGGAAGTGTTGTAGGCCCCATGGACGATATTGTGAGCATACTATCCCAAGCTAGCCCGAAATGCCTCATAGCTCTGTGAATGTTTGCCTTTGGATTCAGGGGCAGGATAGCCAGGTAGTCTCCAGAGGTGTAGGTCATGTCCGATGGTAGGCTGATTTCGATATGCCGCTTTTCAGGCACTCCGGGGCCAGTCAACACCTCCACTTCTTCCACACGGGCATCTCGCACATCCTGCCGCAAAGTCGACGAGCGGGGCGTCGATATCTCTACATCCAGCGTCTGGCCCAGAGACTCTCCCTCTGGGAGTTCCGAAGTACCATACTTCTCCCTCAGCGCCGGCCAAAACGCCTTGTCCTCCCACGTCTCAAAATCAGAAAAGATATCTCCCGACGACGCATCAGCGGTACCCAACTCCGCCAGCCGAGTCGCACCACGCTCTTCCAGTGTAGCATTCAAGAATTTTGGAATCTTGTGAAACGTCGTCGCCCAGTCGCGATGACCACAACCAAACACTGCATAAGAAACCCCGCTCAGCTCCGATGCCTTCAAGCCGTGTACCCAGTTGACAAAATGCGCTGCATTATCCGCCGGCTGGCCTTCGTAGGACGCAGTGATAATAGCCACAGGTTTATCAGCGGGCAGACGCTCCTTGGCCGAATCTAGCACGTCGACGACCTCTGCGCGGAAGCCATACTTGGGCGCATCACTCGCAAGCCTGTTGGCAAGGGCCTCGCAAGTCCCCGTATTCGAGCCATAGTAAATAGCAATCGGCTTCCCGCTCTTCGCACTCGCCTTCTTAATCGGCGCCACGCCGTCAGCCGAGGGAGGATCCTGAATCGAAACAGAGGTAAGCGCGCGCTCGAGGGACGTCGCAGACGCATAGTTGCGCAGATGAGCGCGCATGTAGAAGCCCTTGGGCTTGATAGTAAGCGTCTGCTTGATCTGAAGCTGGTACGACGAATCGTCCATTGTGAAATTGAAGTTTTGCAGCAGCATGGCCATGACCAGCAGAGCTTCCTGCCATGCGAATGGCCGTCCGATACAGCCTCTCATGCCGTTGCCAAACGGCTTCCAGCAGTTGGGGAATTCCTTGTTGCGCCGGTTGAACTCGTCGTCTAACATGCGTTCTGGACGGAACTCGTCGCTGTCCTCGCCGTAGACGAGCGGGTCGCGGTGGACCTTTGGCAGCACTGCGACGATGGGAGTCCCGGCTTTGACTTCATATTTTCCGCCGAGGATTGCGTCTTCCTTGGCAGTCAGGCCAATGGCTGGAGCAGTTGGCGATAGTCGAATCGATTCTCTGAGCACGGCTTGGAGATATGGGAGCTTGTTCAAGTGCTCCACGGTGATTGGGTTCTTGCCAATGACCTCATCCACCTCTTTCTGAGCCTTTTCGTAGGCAGCCGGGTTCTTCAAAAGGTAGAAGAAAGTGAACGACAGCAGTCCAGATGTCGTCTCGTGTCCAGCTAGCCAATAGTCAGTAAATCCAATTTCAAACCCAAACCTAAACCACTCTCCTCATCCCCAGTACATCATCAACTCACCAATAAGAAAGGTAATCATATTATTAATAACACTCTCCTCACTCATCTTCTCCCCCGTCTTCGGATCCACCCCGTTGAGCATCCCATTCAGCAAATCCTTCTTCTCCGTCGGATTCTCCCTCCTCTCCCTAATCACATCCAAACTCGTCTTCCTCAACAACTCAATATTCTCCCAATATGTCTGCGTCTCCGCGCGGTAAAACATCTGCGTAATGGGATCCCTGCGCGCGCGATCCCCGCTAACTTTGAGGAAATCCGCCATGGCTTGTACGAACGGATGCATTTTTTCTGAGTAGTAGGAGTTGAAGCGGTAGTCCATGGCGCAGAGCGCAATCGTGTCGAGCGTGAGCCGCGTGAAGTCGTTCGAGACGTCGATTTTCAAGCTGGGACCGTGTCGTGCCCATTTCATGACGAGTTGTGAGGCGATGTCGTGCATTTCGTCGAACATGTTCCTGATAGCCAAGGGCCCCAGCGCAGGGAGTAGAATCCGATGGGCGATGCCCCAATTGCGTTCTTCGGGTCCATGGGCCGTGAACAGGCCATCGTGGATGCCGTTGCGAACCTGGCCGAGCGACGAGGTGATGACTTTTGTGAATTTGGTTTCGTCGCTGATTTCGTTCATCAGGGCTTGCGAGCCGATGACGATGCGTTCTGCGGTGCCGAAGCGGAATTTCCAGATCGGGCCGTAGATGTCGGTCAGGTTTATGAAGGATTGGTTGGAGTTTTCTGGGTCGATGTCGGAGAGATTGCCTACGATGGGGAGGCCTGGAGGCCCTGGAATGGGCGTTGGCTCGAATGCCATGGCTGCGAGGAGGGTGTGTTGTATGTCGATGTAGATGAAGATGTCGATATACTCTTATCTCTTTCTCAAACCCTCAAACCAAAGAAAGGAGATCCCACTACCAAGAAAGCCAAAAGAAAAGACAATCAATCAACCTAATTCCAATTGAATATCTCTTCCAAACCCACAAACTAAATACCAAAAAGCAAAGCAAAGCACAAAAGCCAAAAAGGCGGGACAACCCCTCCTTGAAATACTTTAGAAAGTTTCTCAGCCGCAAAACACAACCTACCCAATGCAATGCATGGACTATCCCTCCCTCCCCTCCCGTGGCCCCGGACACGACACACAAATGACAAAGACACGCACATGAAAAAAAAACCTTCATGCACCAAGCAAAACCCATCAAAGTGACACTCGCAAGGTAACGTCACTCAACTCGCCTCACCTCCTATGGCCGTGCACGCACAGACACCCGCTCCGAATGCCCCCACATCGCTTCCTCCGAGAAAGCACCTCTTCGACCAACGTCCAGGTTGCAGGTCGACTGGCAAAAAGTTACCTCGGCGGTTCGCTTTATCGTCCCGATTAGGCAAGGGGGCCGCCTCGTCTTGTCTTGTCTTGTCTTTAGATGGTGGAACCTGTAGACTCTCTCTGCCCTGTGTCTGTGTTAGTAAGTAAGTACGTGTGTGTGGTCCTTTTTCGGCCGAGGTTCGAGGTGCCATATCAAAATCCTCATGTCCGACTCTCCGCTGCGTCCGATGCCATGTTTCGTCTCGTACGGGCGCGGACCAAAGAGTAATTCCCTTTCTCTTTCTTTTTGTCTTGTGATAGTTGGTGCCTGTGGGCCGTCATCAATTAGGATAGACTTGCGATGTGGACAATCATTTGTAGACTGCTAGTACCTTGAACTCTCCATGTTAGCCGGATAATCTTGTTGAAATGTAGACTAGGTTATATTATGATTACGCCCTCATAAGGAGGCGAAAAGTAGCATGCTCTGCTGCTATGCTATGCTATGCTATGCTATGCCATGCCATGCCAGCCAGCCAATCGCATGAAGAAAGTATAAGGTATATATAAGAAAGAAAGAAAGAAAGAAAGAAAGAAGAAAAACATCCATCCTAAGCATGTGTGTACAGTGTAAACCTATTTCCGTTCCGTATCCCGTCCGTGGTATCATTCGTTTTAAAAAAGCCCAAGCCTCGTGGATAAAGTTCTTCATGGTATATGCATATGCCACACATTCGTGTCCCAGAACCTCAATCCGATGGCATAAATCCCCTCCCTTTTCTTTTTGAGTTTATTTTTTTTTTTTCTTTGATACATTCGGCCTCTATAACCGCATAAACAAGCCCGCAACAAGACCCAGCAAAATCATTGGCACAGAGAAACTCCACTGCTGGGCTCCAGCCTGCATGTTCTCAAACGGACTCCCATTCCCCTTGGCATTCGAATTGCTCTTCTGCGTCGGTGCCGCTGTTGTCGCAGCAGGTGCTTGGGGGGCCTGCGTGGGGGCAGGCGCATCGTCGGTGGGTATCGCGACAGCAGATGAGGGTGCTTGAGTAGAGGATGGGGATTCGTCTTGGAGGGTCGAAGTGACCATTTTGCCGGTGCTTAAAGTCTTGGGGCCCATGACGATGGGGACGATGACTTGGAGAGTGTGGCCTTGATCGTCGGTGGTGGTATGTGTGAGGGTTTTGGTAACGGTGGTTTGGAGTTGGACGTTGTTGTCATCGTCGTCGTGTTTGCTCGTTTTGGGTTTGCTGGTGGGTTTAGCGGTGGATTGGGGTTTAGCGGTGGCGGTGGCGGCAACTTGAGCGCTGCTCATGATTTCGTCGGGTATGTCACAGTCGATTGCGCTGCAGAAGAGGCCCAAGGGACCGAGGAGGGCGAGGTCAAGGGCCCAATCATCGGCGTCGCATTTTGAGGCGGCGCACGAGACGGCCGAGGGGAGGAAGGCGTTGCTGTTTGCGCTGGATTCGCAGATGCCTGGGGGTGAGTTGTTAGTGGAGGGAAAAGGATGAAAGTGAGGATTGCGGTGGTTTCGTACATTTCTGCGAGTTGCAGCCCGCGTCCTTGAGGCAGTTGCGCCAGCAGGAAGGCAGCCCGTCGACCCAGTCAAACGCGAGGGCGGCAACGCCAGACGTCAAAGCCTGCACACCGAGCACCAGCAGCGTGGACGACAACATGGTTGTGGAAGGAAAGGAAAGGATGGGGAAGCGAAGGTAAACGAGTGACGGGAGAGAGGAAGGGAAAGAGAGAGGAGAGATGAAGCGCAAAGAGAGCGTGTATGTGTGGTTGGTCAAAAGAGAGCAAGGCAGAGGCATCCCATTCAGCCACGGTAAAGCTGTACTACAGTCGCGCGTGAGCTGAATCGGAAGCCCCAAGTTTAGCAAGAATACGGCTCTCGCGGGCCTGATCAGCAACCATGGCCAAAGTAGGCGACACGGATGCAGATTAGGGTCGATTTTAGGTGCCGAAAGGGTGCAGATGGATGCAGATGTGGTGGTCCTTGTCGTCATTCCGGCCTTCGCTTGTGTTTCAGGTGGCCCAAAGCTTAGCCACTCTTGTCCACTCGCTCTACACTTGGCCGTCCACTCTCACCACTCACTGTGCACCATTCACCATTCACCATTCACAGCTGCTTACCATGACTGTCCATTGGCGAAATTGGAGCGTCCTTGCGAATATGCAACACCGTACATAAGCTGAGCATGAAGGTTGGTGGGTCGCAGAGTGGGAAGAGGCAAGTGCAGCCTGGCACTTTGACCACACCACCACCACCATCCTAAGCACAAGGCAGGCAATCAATCCCAATCTCAATCTCGGATCCGGCGGCCACTACGGATGTGGCTGTACACGTTAGTTTGTATACAAATCCCTACAATACCCTACGCAGTACTACCTACCGCCTATATCTAACTCTCTGCGCTCGCTCGAGGTTTCGCTGTGGACGATGCTTGTTTTGGTGCCTGCCTGATTGGTCTCTGGTGGGCAATGTCCTTGGTCACGTGAAGACGTGTCTCGTTCCACCAACCCTGCTCATCTAATTCGTCAAGTACCATTCCATGCCAATTACCAACACCGAGCGACATCCGACACTGGAATCCTTACTTACAAGTACGTAGTACAGTACCCCACCAGGCTATGTTTCAAGCACTGCGTTTCAAACGCTGCTGTCCAGGGTCGCTGTCTTCTCACTTCTCGCCTGACACTGACAGGCGGTCAAGGATAGGACGGGAAGGATATGGCGAAGAGTCGACCAACGCTTGACATGGCCTTTTGGTATCCATGTAAGCCTGTAATGTAATGTATAATTCATATAGCATCATCCACCCCAATCCAGCCACCCTTGGTACGACTTCCCCTTTCATGGTGCTGCGAACGCCCAACTCATACAGAACCCAAGGCCCAGTAACACATTCTGCACACCAATCAGATTTGCTTCTAATAATCATATACCTATGTATCCATGTTCCCATGACTTCAATTGCTTCTACGATATCCCATGTGATGATGATGAAAAATGCTCAGTGTACAGTTGGATAAAGTGTCAGCCAGCCACAGAAGGCCAAAGCTCCTTCTAGCCAAAAGCTCCGGAAGCTCCCCACCACGCTTGGACACATCCCCCTCCACCTCCACCACTATGAATAACAATGGCCCTGCCGCTCCCCCCAGCCTCAAACCTTCACGCTATCCTCCTCGTCACCCAATCCCGGTCCCTCGGCCGTAGCCTCGTCTTCCACTATCCGCCCCTCTCTCCCTCCGCCGCCGCCCTCGCTGCAAACAAGCCTGAATGGTTCCGTCATGAAGCTTCCACCGCCAGCCTCGATTCCCACAGCTCCAGCAGCGATTGGGACAGTAGCACTGAGACCGAGGCCGACGACAATGACATCGAAGTAGGCAGTCGGACAAGCGGCGGCCGTGGTTCAGGCAGGACGGGCGCAAGCTACCGGGAACGTGACAAGCACCGACTGGGGGCGGGCGGAAGCAGTGCTTGGGGAAAGCACGAATACATTGACGAGGAGGATAGGGATATGGCCGATGGCAGGGACCGCGACAAAACCAATGGCGACGGCAAGCGCAAAGGCGGTGATCACGACTGGGAGAATGTCCTTGGCTTCAAAGTCGACGCGCTGGAGAAAATGCTCACTCCGCATAAGGCCTTCAACAAGAGACGCTTTGAGTTGGGCGTTGAGAGTATAGTCTTTGTGGGCGCGCCCATGTTTGTGCGCGATGATGGGCTGTGGAAGAAGATGAAACGCAAGAAGAAGAAACGATCGTCGGCGGACAAGATGCAGGAAGACGGTCTTTTGAAGAATCTCAAGCTCAAGGACTCGGACGAGGAAACAGCCACGGCAGAAGAGGATGGTGCAGAGACTACAATGGAACCATTTGTCTATCCAGAGGGATTCGAACCAGGATACGGTCATGGATTGATATCCGGCGCGCCTTCTGGGGCTCCATCAGAAGCAGGATCAGACACGCGGAGCAACTCGACCCAGAACGACAATCCAGACATGACCATGTTCAATGTCGTATTTGTCTTGAATCCACCTGCCCTAGAGTACCAACAGCGTGTCAAGGACATGTACGACAATGTCACCCGCAAATACGCCAAAGCCCTCAAGTTTGAACAAGCCCGGTTTCAATATGTGTGGAAAGAGTCGAAGCGGATCATCGACATCAAACAACGGGCCAAGGAGAACAGTGAATCCCTCACTACAACATGGCGCAAGATCATCAGCGTATCTCCTTTGGCCAAGTCCATTGCCATCATGTTTGACGCAATCTCAAATGATAAGATTGCCCACGTCCATTTCGATGCCACCTTTAACACTTCCTTCCAGATTCCCCAAGCGGACTCGACGCCCTGCTTGCCAAATGCACTTGAACCGCAAATGCCGGGCCTATGGCTGACAACATCAAATGTCATGCTCGAAGACGACGAAGCGCCCATGACACAGCACGCCGCACTCCTCTTGCTGGAAGACACCGAGACACTCATCAAAGATTTGGAAGCAGACACAAAAGGAAACGCGAACGCACTCGCGTTCTACATCCGCAACATTGTACCAACCAAATCACTACTCAAAATCTCCAAGAAGCACAACATCTTGGCCCAGGACATGACTTACATAGCCAGCCACCTTGTCTACTGGCGGCGCGCTCGACTAATAGCTCCACTACACCCACGGGACACTTACATTGTATCTCCCAACGCCGACATGTCCGCTCTCCCCGCCGCCATCCAGGCTTACGCAGCTCGCTTCCCTACACTCCCTACACTCCCCAAGATCCTAAGCATGCTATCCGGCTCCCCTCGACCCTACCGAACCTTTATCCCCACCAACGAGCACCGCGAAGCATACATGGAGATTCTCGCATGGCTTATGCGCGGCGGATGGGTCACGCAGCTCCGAACCTTTGCCTGGGTGCGTGTCACGCCCGAGATCAAAGCCCAAGTCGCCGGAGAAATGGCACACGAAGCACAGCTCAAAAAGGCCGAAGACGCCCGCAAAGAAGCATCAGATAACGACTCCCTAGCCGAATCTCTCCTCTCTGACAAGCGCGCCAGCTTTCTCTCTGTCAGTACCGGGCGCCCATCCACCCCCCTCCGCCGCACCCGCCGCGACAGAAGCGGAGGACCCGAAGCCGACGAGGAAATGGACGCCAGCACAATCCTCAGCCCGCGAACAAACACCACAGGACAAGTAGGCTGGCGCGGCTCACCAGCCCGTCCCGCCTCCGACGCAGGTAGCACCAGTAGCCAGCGAACCACCATAGCCCTCACATCCGCATCCTCGCAACGCCCCTCATCCCCCTCACAAATCACACCCCGCGAAACAAAACCACATCGTCCCTCCCCATTACACCTAAAACCCACATCTCCGTCACGAGCCCCCAGCACCTCAACAACAACATCCCAACCTTTCTCCCCAACCTCGCCCTCCCACACCCACCATCAACCCAATGCCAACCTCCACCCTTCCGCAATACCACCACTCCCCTCCCCCTCCCCCTCAG
>JAQGEP010000297.1:0-46578 GCA_028476805.1 Acrocalymma vagum
TATAAACAGCAAAGTCATTTCCCCCACCTCTCCTAGGATTTAAGTTCACTCTCCCCGACCCTCAATCCCATCAACCATTCACAACGCCAAAATAGTCAAGACCGTCGAACACTGCGCGAACGACTCCAGAGACGGTTTGAATCAGCTCCATGATGATGATGAGGCGGTAACGGTGTCTTTTCTGTTCTTGTTCTGGCATTTTTAACAGAGGTCCTTGGAGGTTTGGGGATCAGATTTGGATTTCCTAGGTTGGGTTTTGGTTAGTGAGTGCTTTGTAGAGATGGAGTTTGAGGTGAACGTACTGATCGGGTTTTTTGAGGGTATTGGCCTAGGATGCCTTTGAGTTGATGGGTGGTAGGAGATTTGCTGGAGCAGATGGATGGATCGATAAACAGATGGATCAATGGATGTATGGCTCGAGAGACCGGAGATATGGTTAATGTTCGAAGAGACATGAATTGGATACGCTTAAATATTCCTGGCAGCTGGGTACATAATCTTGTTCATATCTAGAGTTACGCGTAGCCTTTATGACCTCTAGCAAAAGTGCGACTTGCGCTTATAGGCTGTCAGACATTCACACCGCAACGAGGCTTTGAGCCTAGTGACATCGACGAATAGATGTTCCACGCACTCCTTCCTAGGACCCACTCTCTTTCCCGGAGCCCCAAATTCACGTGCGCCTTGTTGTGAGTGGTTCAGCATCCCGTTGTCGGCTTGAGGAAATGCGTGGCGCAGTCCTGACGTTGCTGTCAAGCCAACTGTTAATGAGGATAGGGCATCCGTCAGTCGCCAGCGCAGTTTCTATGCATCCCAATACCTAGAAGGCTCCTCGTAACACAAGCCGTGCTTCATCTTGCATGCCAAGGCAGAAGTGCGAAGAGTTATAACTGGCTGAAAGCGTGAACGAATGTGTGCTACCCCCGGAGCGTAGCATGGTTCGCAAGCCAGCCTCGGACACATCGGTGGCCAATTTTGGCTCTACGAATCAAGATTCAGCGCACTGGCGAAAGGTCCTGCCATCTTTTCTTTTTTGACTTGGTGTAGCTGAGAACGCTCGTTGCCTGAAACATGAAGTGCGCAGCGATATCATTGGCTGCTGTGAACGTGCACTCTACTCACGAACCTCACCGCCAGACACTCGCTATCTTATTTAAACGACCTCCCGGATTACTGAGATGTCGATAAGCTGAAATAGCATTCATACCTCATTCAAAATCCTTAAGTGTGGCATATTGTGTATCATGTCTCTCGCGCAACCTCTTCGACCAAAAAAGTCCGATACACAGAAGCCCAACATTCCTTATGAACCCCTCCCCAAGCGGCCTCCAAGAAAGCTCGACTATAAAGGATGCGAAAATTGCCGTAAGGCTAAAAAGAAGGTAATTTACAAGGTCTTTGTTTCGAATGCATGTTGATTGAAAGTACGTGTTAGTGCATTATGGACAATTTCGAGCAACCATCTCGCTGTAGTCTATGCCACACGAAGGGGTTGCTGTGCCCGGGCCCAAAGAGAGCAAGACGTTCAATGCCAGTTAATACCGGTATCTCATCCTCAGTCGCTGCTTTGTCACTTGGTACGAGAATTCTTGAACTGTCTCGAATGAAATCTTTAACATTGGGTTAGCGAACTTCACCATAGATATGAGCTCAATCGCCACTGTCGCACCTTCCCTCAGTATAGAACAACTAAAGACTCAACCGTGTCTCACATGTAATGCTCTGGGTCTCTCTGTAAGCAACTGTTTGTCGGATATTTACTTATAGCTTCATCTAATTATCTCAGTGTGAAAGCGAGTGTCCTGGCGAAGCGCCATGCTTTCAATGCCTCCACGCAGCTGGTTCCTACGTCCTCCAGTCTCGTCTCTGTATACGAGCAACTTCATTTGAGGATGTTAGCATCTTTCTATCTTGTACTGTATCCCCGCGTTCTTCCCCTAAACACCAACTGTGAATCAACTAACCAATATCAAGACCTTCCAGATTATCAAATCCTTAAATCTCTCTGGAATCAAGTACAGTATCTCGAAATGAACAAATTTTTTTTCAAAATGAATGAAACGTGGACGGATTTCGACAAGACTTGGGTATCGCCTAAGATCATCGATGAGATTGTAGGATCCGGGGAGCTCTGCTCGCCGAGGATGATTCGGCAGATCCAAGAGCATGTCCCACAACAAGTGGCATTGCTATTCCAGCTGATGCTTTGTGGGACGATCTGCTCATCCAGCATGATGGACCATAGTGCGGATATTGCTCCATTTTTGAGCGCCATATTACTGCACTTGGGTACATTCGCAGGACATCGAGTCTTGAAATACCTCGACAGCGAACTAAAACCGCACCGACTTTCTAATGCTAGCTTTGAGAAAAGGCGAACACTGTTTTTCTTGGTTTTTGGGACTATTCTTGCCACCAGGTATACCAGAAGAACTTGTCTACACCAAGAGTTTGCCAGCGCCAACCCAACGAGTGAAGCATTGTGGGATAGATTACGTGAGCACCTTCGCGAAATGCTAGCCCATCACCTTGTGATACTAATCATGTATATCGGCATCCGGCTCAGTAAAGACGAGGAGAAATGGATCTTGCGGCGTTCTGCGGACACCTGGGGTCAGCGGGAAACCAAATTCTCTCTTTATATACATATTAGTTCTAAGAGAAATCATGTTCATGGGCATTTGAATACAGCCCCCGTGGGCAATAAAGGGCGCTGGACAACGACTACTTTAACACAGCTTTCCTTATAGTAAACTTGGAAATTGAAATACAAATACTGTATTTGATAAAGCGATATTTTTCTATGACTTGATATTTTAACCCCCCGCATTTGCGCGATGCCATATGCTCGAGCTTTTTACAAAAAAATTTGAGCGGTGAATATCATTCGATGTGTTTTCATCATCCTAGAGGTGAAGCCATGTATTCTGAAGAGCCGTGGCTAATCAGGGCTCCGAAGCACTGAATGTGTGCTCGTATAAGGGGTTTTGTTTTTCAGAAATAGGAGCAGCACTCACTTCACAAGAATGGTACAATTTTTTGCTTAAGCATGTGAATCCATTGGTTTTAAGTTGGAAGCACCGTTCAGTTTACCTAGCAAGTAGTGTTTCCCGGCCAGTACCTATGGTACTAGGTAGTGATGGACTTCATCGCCATCTTCTTTCTCCTCCCTTCAGATATAAGTGTGGTTCGCGCCCACTAGCAAAACTCCCCGCCATAACCCAAAATATGTCCAACAACCACTAGTCCCCCATTTCTTCCAAGAAATCCCACTCAATCTTCACTGCACCATCACATACCCCTAGCCCAGCAGACTCTCACTGCCAACAGGTTTAACACACCCCCAAAGCAGCCATACACTGCACGCCAAGCCCACCTAATGCACAGCCAACACACCACTCCCATCCACCCCACCGAACACAAGCTCCCCACGAAACACCGGGAACCCACTTACGTACCCCTCTACTGGGTCCCATATCTTGTACGACTTCAAATTCTAGCTCTCAAGTCACCACAAACACCAATCGAGCCTTCCATCCATTCGAACAGCGTATTATCAACCCATAACGGGCTAGAAACGCGAATCAAACCATACCGTCTGCAATTAAGCTTCACCTCGTTAAAATAGATAAGACCAATCCACAATGTCGATAACGCTATCAACCATCCTGCTCGCCATCCAAGGCATACCAATAGGCCTCTTCGGCATAACAGCTCTGCGCGACCCGGCAAAAGTGCAATTCGACGATGTACCGCTTTCGGTCGTGCATTTCGTTGCGTGAGTATCTTTTCCTATTTCCCATTCCCAAAACCGCGTCTCCTCTGTCCTTCCCATTCTCATAAGCATTAAAACTAAGAGCAATGCAACGCACGGGAAGGCATGACAATGAAATGAAATGAATTGAGAAAAGTTGATCAAAAGGCAAAAGAGTAGTTTAAATGCTAATTAAATATTTTGTACGATATTATAGATTATCCTCGCTCCAAATCTCAGCAGCATACCTCCTAGCAATGTGTCAATCGCAAAAATTCAGACATAGATTCTTACTCACGACGATTCCTTTCCGGTATTCCCCCAACCCAACACCTCCAATCCCCTTCAACAGATTACTAACTCAATGGCTCCACTTCATCCAGCTTGGTAGCAGGATATATTTTCCGCAGCGACGGCGCTGATGCACGGGGTGCGCCGATGTGGGATTTTGTGAATGCGGGGTTGAGTTCTGTGGTGGTGGTTTTGGAGCGGTTGGCGTATTTGAGTGCGTAGCGTAGATAAAAAACAATAATGGGAAAAGCTGAAACAAAACAAGAGAAAAATAAAAATATATGCACAAGGCATTGAATGAACTGGACTGGAGAAAGGCAAGAGAAAGGGAGGCGGAGATGTAGGTAAATGCTTACTAATGAATAATATGGCGAATGTTTACACAAAACGGATGGAGGCAACAAAGAACCGACACATAACCTGTAACAAAATAATAATTCAAAACTAAGCTATACAATGGTCCTCGCCGCCAAAATTCTTAGCTTTACGTCCGCCGGATATCATATGACCAACCAACCAATCAACATGCTGAAATATGCCATCATTTCTATGTCCAAAACAACAAGTGTGAATCCCTAGACTATAGACGGAGAAAAGATTGCTGCGTCGCTCTTCGTGTAGCAGCAGCAACAGCATCTCCACTCCATTCCGCTCCGCTTCTTCCCTTTTTGCCAACTCGTACAAAAGTAGCCCTAGAACGGCCGCCTCACCAAAACACACTGCTTTCTTCCTTTACCCGTACTGAGCCGTATGCATTACATATCCAAAAACGAGGCAGTGGTATGAGGGATTAGCCAAATCGAGCATGCCAAAATAAACGCCGTGCGTGCAATGCGCAGAGACAAGAGAGAGAGGTACACAGACACCTGCAACGCCTCCCAAATAAACCTCATCAACTCAACGATCCTGTTGCGTCGATCAGGGTGTTTCATCGGATCTGCGGAGTAAGCCATGTAGCCTCCATACAAGTATCGTTAATATCGCTCTCTTCATCGACTTTGAAGCCCAGGGCAGCCATCTTGCCAAGGTCCCAGCCGCTGGTGAACTCTCCCTGGCCGCCGTTCTCGCGATTGACGGCGTTTCCGAGCTTGATGAAGTTTTCGAAGCGGCACACGGTTTGTGAGTAGGACCACTGCAAGCAATTGGGGTCTTTGGCGCATTCCTCGCCGCACGAGTTGGCATTGCGGTGAGCGGGCCGATCGTTTGGAACGGGGGCTTCGGAGCCGTTATCCCAGAACTCGCGGCTGGCGCCGTCTCGGAGGTGCGAGTGAGTGTACGCAAGGAGGGAGGAGTAGACAAAGGGTTTCTATGATTGCAGATTGTTAGCAGGGAGCCGGGTTGCGTGAAGAGAGATGAATGTAGATCGGATTGGTACGTACCTGGTTATACGGCCGTGTGCGTTCCCACTTCCACAGGCTCTCCATCTGCTCAGGAGAAATGGGGTGAAGAGATAGTAGAGGCACACACCACCGATCTCTGTTCACCATGATTTTCTTCAATTCATCGCTTGCAAATGTTGGATATAGGGCCTCGAGTCGGACACCGGTCGCGTTCAGAATCGAGTAGGCAAGAACGGCATCACCGCGTTGCTCTTCTTTGACCCACGCTTCATATCGTACACTCAGTCTGTTCTGTGGCTCGACTTGGGTAACGCCGGTCTTTAAGGGGAAGAGTTGCTTCATGAGCCCCTGTGACAGGACGAAGCCCGCACCGCCGAATGCAAACCAGCGGCCGTCGGAGCCCTTGTGTGGTAAGCCCATATAGTGCGACTCGGACGCATCGAGCTGATCAAGGAGTCGGAAAAGGGTGTCCCAGAAAAAGTAGACGTCCGATTCGAGAAAGACGAACCACTTGGCCTTGGGACTGGTCATGTATGCCTTGTCCACCATGGGGAGAAACTTGAACTTGTCCAGTTTCCATCCCTGTTGTGAGTAATTAACGCTCTCTCCTTCTGCGTGCGCCTTTTTATGTGCAATGTAGGTCTCGAAATTTGGGTTGTTTTCGGCGTAGCTTGGGGGAAGCTCTGCCAGTATGTCCATGACATGACGGTCGCCAATCTTCTGCTCCTGATCGCCGACTATTATCAGGTTACTGATGCAGCGTGTGACGGTGCTTAGATGGGCCTTGTTGGCGGCAGACTCGCCCGAGGCCACCTTGAGCACGACCTGGACATCTTCCAGCAGCTGCTTGGGGAAGTTTTGGCAGAAGTCGGGCTCGATTGACGTTGACTTCTCCTTGAGAGGCGGAAAAAAGGACTTGGTCTTGCGTGAGTAGTAGGTCGCGGCCGGGGCGTTGTGGGATCTCTTGCGCGAAAGGGTGAGGGCGAAGAAGAAAAGGAGAAGGCCAGGGAACAAAAATCTCCATGGCCGCCGTGCGAGGCGGCCAACCAGCAGTTTCAGCATAGTGTTCCGTGGGTCCCTATGCAGGATTGCTGGATTCGACGGCGGAAAGGGTGGACTGGAACATGGGACGTCCGCTCGGTGTCAAAACGACTGCTGATGGAGAGTTGGTGCTGGGACGGACAACTTCTATTGCACGTGACAGGGTCTAGCTTGCACGCCGCTCTAGGCCGAGTTGGGATTAGCCACTCGGCCAATTCCCCGACGTGCGATACCGTTCGCCACTGGGGAATGAGCACCAGACATTGCAATGTCATTATCTAGCAAAACAGATGAGCATTCCACGAGGCTGCAGACGCATGTATTCAGCTGTAGGCTGACAAGCCAACGTGGATGATACGACATCAGGCACAGCACACTCATGCAGGGGAAACACGCACCTATCTAGTGGCACTGGCTTGATCCAGCCGCACGTCATGTGAATTACATGGATTGTTGGAAACTCCTGAGCGGCCATTTGATCATGGAGAATAAGCGCGTTTATATCCGTTGGGAATTAGAAAGAATCTGACAGCTGCAGGTTGACTAGAAGCCAGCCAAACGAGCTCTCACTACGGAAAACATAGCATGAACACATGCATTCCAAAGCCAGTCATTCTCAACATAAAACTCCTAGATAACCCTCATCAACCAATGGCCCTCGATTTCACTGCTCCTCTTTAACCCCATCAACCCACAAGTCCACCTTCTCGTTGTAAAAACACAAGCACCCCGCAATCGCCCCGCTCTCCTGCGTCGGATACTTGTAATACCACACCAGATCCTTATATACCTTTCCGTCCACATTCACATTGTAATAATTCGCCTTCCCTTTGTACGGACAATACGTCTCCGTATCACTCGGGGTTAGGTACTCCCACTTGACACTTGTAGGCGGGAGATAGTAGCGGGTCCTTAGCGATGTCTCCAGCAAAAACAGTGGGTGTGAACTTTCTGCAAGAGTGACGCCATTAAGAGCAACTTTAACAGTGCGGCTTGAGGGCAAGATGTCGATACGTTTGTAGGGGTCCTTGGGGTGTTGGTAGATGGGGGTGTCTTCCTCGAACCATTGCGTCATTTCTTTGAAGTCGATCTTCACGAGATTGACGAGGCTGGCCGATGTGAAGATGAGGATGCGTTCAGTGCTGAGATTGTCAACGGTGAGGCGGCCGTGGTGGACGGTGTTGTCGGTGCCTTCTACTGCGGATGTTTTGGCAAGGGTGGCGGCGGGAGTTATGCTGTTTATGGGGATGTAGAACCTATGTTCTTGTGAGTAGTTTTCATAGAACTTGATTAATAATACTAATAGATTGATAGCATGCCCGCATTAATAATGATGAGATGCGAGATAGTCTTACTGAGGGTAGTATGGATGTTCCCACACATGTTGAGCCTCGATAGTGTCAAATGCATACTTGCCGTTGAAGAGCCCTCTAACCCGGCGCGGAGTTGATTGTTGCTTGTGAGGCCCTTCTGATGCAAGTTTTCGAGCAAGCTTCACAAGACTGTCTCGATTAGCTTGTTTATTTAGAGTAGTTGTGGGAAGAGTAGGCGGACTCGCTATTGCTGGCCATGGTCGGACAGTGCACCAAAGTTCAAGATTTGATTCAATGATTCCGATCTCAATTAACAAAAGGACTTTGTCGCGGAAGACGCCGGAGTTGTATTTATGCAATATCTACTTATATGTAAGCAGTTACGTCTATGATGGAAGTGGGGTTGAGCGGGGAGGCAAGAATACCCGACTAAGCCGGTAATTAGCGTAGCGGCGCATATCACGCCTTGTTGCACTTTTGTTACTGGTTCCGTTGTATCTCAAACTTTTGACATTAAGAGTCGATATTGGAGACGAGAATTCATATGTGATATTCTCTGGTGAGTATTGCTATCGTCTCTGCACCCCCTTGCTGTGGCCCTATCATTTTAACAGGACAATCGACGTATTATCCCCACGACCTTAAACAGAGGTGAGGATCGTGCCTCTTCTTTTTCGAGAGCACAATCTGACCCCTTATAAGAAAACATCCTGAGAATTTGGACAACGGCGCTATATTGAACGCCAAGATTAACAATCCGTATCTGTGTCTGGGGCCAAGTACAGTATCACTTGATCTATTCCCTTTGAGTATTAATTATCATTATTGTTTTTCTGTCTGAGCCCGAAAACTGAGCCTATACTCCCTATTTGCAGTGTGTCTCTGTTTTCGTTTGGAGGCTTGAAGACAATGTCTGGTGCTGTAATCTGTCGGTGGGATCGTCCTTTCAACTCAAGGTCGTTCCTGCATGGCCGAGAGCTTGGATTGTCACACCACAGCTATATCTGTAGCTACCTCCTAGTGTCCACTAGTAACAGGTGTCAACCGAAACTCGAGCACCGGGCGACATTTTGCTGACAGCGATTGTTGTGTGCTATAGTCGGTGCGTTGGCTTTGTGGTGGTATTTGCTGAAGTATGTAGCTGCTTCGCTTGGCAGCGGTTCCGGGGAATGCTGGGTAACATTGATGCTTCATTTTGTGAAATCAGCTGTGCTGCTCGGCGCTGTGGTAAAGTGATGCTATTTAGCTGATACTGAGAATGTTCATTATTTGGATACAAGGGTATCCGTGCATTTCTTCGCATTTAGGCCGTGCTTCTGTCAGGAAACGGCAGCAGAGCGCGAGTGATCGATTAAACAATGCCGTCAATTAGTCAATAGAAGAGAGGGCTGAAAAGGTCGGCGTAACAGCTGAGATTGCGATGGTCGGGTTTGGTATTCTTCAAGCATAGGAAACCTTGTTGATTGTCAGAAGAAGATTGAAATCTTATCGCATCTGGGTGAAACAGCGGACGCATAGTAACGGGAGAAACAAAGCCTGCCCGATTAGGTTGAACTCTGCGGGCTGTGTAGACAGTGGGTCTGGCGAGGAGATGCTCAGCGGACAAGCCAGATGGTTGGCTGCACTTGGCGTGGAGTCCTTGAAGGGCACAAGGAGCATCCTCCGAATGATGTTTTGTACAATGATGCTTGTGGATGCGAATGCCATGATGCCTGGAGCGTTCAGGCCACAACGTTTTTCTCATGTGAGACCGAAAGAGGAAAAGTACTCAGAGAAGCAGTTGCGACTATTGACGAATGACGTCAAGCCATTTCGACAGGGGAAGGAGCGAGGTGAGGGTGAGGGTGGAGTGGAGTCCAAACCCATTGAACAGTGGGTGACCCCGGCTCAGACACTGCATTATTGTGGACACTGCAGCAATCAACAAAAACAACGCTTGAGAACTCACCCAGTTGCATGGATCGGTAAGCAACAACGATCT
This sequence comes from Acrocalymma vagum, assembly GCA_028476805.1. Taxonomy (NCBI): domain Eukaryota; kingdom Fungi; phylum Ascomycota; class Dothideomycetes; order Pleosporales; family Acrocalymmaceae; genus Acrocalymma; species Acrocalymma vagum. The sequence continues at coordinate 9,721 of JAQGEP010000297.1, forward strand.
ATCGTTTTACAGCATCACTCACATCTCGACAGCCACATGAGGCGAGGCAACCGGAGGCGTCGGACCAAAACAGACGTTGACTGACCAAAAACAACGACATGAAACGGACCAGGCGAAGGGGCCACAACGGATGGCGCCCTTGGCAGGGGAAACAAACAACAAAAAAAGGACCACCCTCCGACAAAGCACAACCGCAAAGCGACGCATGCCAGCATCCATTGTGAGGCCGCGGACCCATGTGGACTGATGCGGGAGATGGAGCAAGGGGTGTAGTCTGCATTTGGCTTTGGGCCATTCCCTTCTGCCGTGCAGCAACAGGCTCGTGTCTGCACTCCGATGTGCGACGTCGCCACGGTAGGCAAGCCTTTTACTGGCATTCACTGGTTGTCGCTGGCCCTCACTCCACCCCCAACCTATTCCGAGCCCTACCCGGCCCTACATGCTCGCATCCCGCAACACACCACTGGGCTCGGCAATAGGCCAAGGACGCCCCGACCGTTCTCGCACCTGCTGGGCAAAAGTATCGATGCTCGTATTCTGACGTGCGGAGAAGAAGGGGAGCGACGTCCATCGGAACTTTGTCCACACGAATTGGCTCTCTATTCCCTCTACGCGAGCCTTGTGGCTTTCTCGCCTGATGATGGTGACCCAACAGCTCTTGAGCACAAAGCAGAACAGCGAGCAAAGCACAACAACCCCCACCTGGTCAGACAAGAATCACGTTTATTGCTTTTGCCTCGACACCGAAGCATTGCCCTCAGGGGCTTCGCTACCTTTTGCTGGCTCTGCTGCGCTTAAGCGGCATGGTGTGTGCTGTCAGTCTCTGTCTAGACCCCAACCAGAATAGGAGATCGACGACCCTAGCTCTCCCAGCATGCAGCTATCTCGAAATAGCATCCCTCTACCTTTCCACGAAACAACCGGCTGCCTTTGGCAAAAACCCTGTACATGTGCCCAGCGCGCTAGGTAAAAATCCGTAGTCATGCAGCGGGCGCTACCTCGGTCGCATCACTATATCTCCTGCCCTGCTCGCCATGTGTTGTCTCTGTACGAGTCTTCGTCTTCGTTTCTTTCCCATCGCCCTCTCGTCAACTAGTCGGGCGACGAAGCTCTGCGCCTGGAAGTCTTACTGACTTCCGTACATTCGCTTTTCAATTTAGTCTCTCGCTTCTCACCCTTTAAACATGCGTGCTTTTACCTTAATAGGCCTTGCGGCCGGATTCGCCAACCAGGTCTCGGCCGCCTGCAGCTCTGCGCTCAAGATCGATGACTTCTCCAAGTATTCCAGCAACACCAACAGTCTTGGTTCTTGGACAAGCGGTACATTTTTGTTGCTCAAGATCTCTTATTCACCTGCTAACATTTACAGACGATGGCAGCATGACCTCCATCTCCGCTAGCGGAGGAGTTCTTTCTTTCAAGCCCAAGTCAGACTCCTACTTTTACGAGACATTCTCATGCCAGGCTGCTAGTTCCCAGGGCTACAACTCTATTCAGTTCTCCGTTAAGGGCCCTGCCGGTGGCTCTCTTACTCTTGAAATTCAAACCAAGAGCTCTTGCAGCGCCAGCAGCTATACCTCTTACTATCAACAAGTTTCTGGATTGACCGGCAACACGCAGACCGTGACCATTCCCTTGAACTCTTTCTCTGGTGCCAACGCCGACGCTGTAACTGCTTTCGTCTGGTCCGGATTCTCTTCCACCTCTGCCACATGGCAATTCAGCAATGTTCAGTTCGGCTGTGGCGGCAGCACTGGTGTCTCCTCTACTGCTCAGCCCTCTACGGTTATTCCCGCCACTAAGACTACTCTTGCTACAAGTGTTGTCCCCACTGCCACTGGAGCTTGCAAGGCTCTTGCCATTGACGACTGGGTCTCACAGTCTCGTCTGACCTTCCTGTATTATAACGCTTTGATGGAGCCTACTTCCGACGATGGCACCATGAAGTCCATCACCGTCAACCAGCCTGGCAAGAACCGTGTCACTCTTGTCCCTAACAACCAGAACTCATACTTTTACTCTCAGCTTGCCTGCACCAACGCCAAGAACAAGTACGGCGGTATCTCGCTCCGCATCAAGGCTCCCGCTGGCACCAAGTTCTCGGTTCAGCTTGACTCTTCCGCCAGCTGCGATCCTGGAAATGCTGTCTCCGCTGGCCAGACCACTACTGAGCTTGGATGGACCTTTGACGGCACCGAGAAGCTTTACTCAATTCCTTTCTCCAAGTTTGGAAGCATTGACACTGCTAAGCTCACTACTCTCTTTTTGTCTGGTTTCACTCAGACTGTTTCTTTCGGCCCCATGGCCTTCTACTGCGGAAACACCGCCACCGAGTACATCCCCAGCACCACTACCCCTCCTGCTGGACCTTCTTCTACCGTTGCCGCTCCCAGCGGCACCGCTGCCGCTCTTGTTGTTGACAAGTTTGCAAACGCCAACTCTAATGCTCTGGGTTTCTGGCACGGCGGTGACGAGGGAATGACGCTCACCTACTCTGGCGGAAAGCTCACTATCAAATCCACCGACGCTGATTACTCTTTCTATACTCAGATGTCTGGTTCTTGCACCGACATGAGCAAGTACAAGGGCTCATATCTTCACATTGCTTACTCTGGCTCCACTGACTTCACTGTCGCTCTTCAGCAGCACAACAGCAAATGCGACTCTGCCATTGCACCGTATCCAGAGACTTGGGACTCTGCCGAAGCTGGCCGCTATGCTAAGAACGGTCACATCTACATCCCCATGAACCACTTCAATGTCAACCTTCAGCGAACCATTGGTATTGCCATCAAGGGTTTCTTCAGCCAGTCGACCGTTACCTTCTCTGTCATCGAGATCGTTCCTTCCGTCCCGGCCGGTACCATCATCCCCAACAAGTTGGAGACTGGCGACCTTGTCTTCGCTTGCAAGCGACCCAACAGTTTTGCCTTCGCCATTGACGACGGTTCGCCAGAATATGCTCAGGAGGTCATGAAGATCATCAAGGAAGAGAACATCAAAGTCACTTTCTTCACCGTCGGTGCTCCTCTTCTCGATGACTCCACTAACCTCACCAATGTCTACCGTGAGATGCAGTCCCAGGGCCATCAGGTCGCTCTCCATTCGTTCACCCATCCTAAGATGGAGGGTCTCCCTGATTACGCCTCGATTGACTGGGAGTACAACGAGGACATCAAGGCCGTCAAGGATAAGCTCAACGGCCTCCACAGCCCATACTTCCGTCCTCCTTTCGGCAACGAGGGTGCCCGTATGCGTTCCCGTCTGTCCCAGACCCTGGGTGAGAAGCCTACTATCACCATGTGGAGCGTTGACGTTGAGGACTGGCTGTGGGCCGAGACCGACACTCCCGAGGAGCAGCTCAAGGCTTTCCAGCGTGATGTCGACAAGGGTGGTAACCTCGTCGTCCTGCACTACCTCTACCCATCTACTGTCCAGTATCTCAGGCAGTTTATCCAGATTGCAAAGGCGACTGGCAAGCAGTTGATGCGTGTAGACCAGTGCATGATGGATCCCAATGCTCCTGCTTTGTAAGTGTGCGCGAGTTGATCACCACGATATGCATTGATGGAGTTTGGGCCAGCGAGAAGTAACGATTGTGACTGGAAGAATTTCCGTATTGTTCACATTTGGACGGCATGAATGAGTGGTAATGCGCGGAACGGGGAATAAAATGTTGTAATTCTTAATGCTATAGTATCTACTCGAATAACGAGCAAAAGTAATTCATCACGTGTTAATCTGCAGCTTCATGCTTGTCGCATTGATTTTTCAGTGCTTTCCTTTGTACCACCGTGACCCAACGGTGGTTGTCGCGTTGCGTTTTATTTCTACGCGTCTGGCGGCTAGACGAATCCGAGGCACCAAGGCAGCAGCACTTGAGCCGTCCAAACCGCACGCGAACACACTTACTTCCTTCTACTACAACGCGCTTGATACCGCAATGTCTTCCAAGCAGTATGATATCTACGAATATCTCTATTCTCCATTCCCTCTCACGGATTTCAGCGATGACTTGTTGATTCTCATACTAGAACATGTATTTGTCCCGTACTATGTTTCCATGTGTCACTCTAACTTACAGTCGAAAGCTGGCGCGTATAAGCCATCATACACTCAAGGCCTGTTCTGCGGTATGCCATCGATTTTACAAGCTTGCGATCCCAATCATCTGGAATAACAATCTTGATATCCGCAATTCAAAAGACGACCGCAAACTACGACGGCTGCTCAATCCAAATTCCCAGCTCCCACTCTTTGTACAGTATGCCAGACTGTTGGACAATGACAAAAATGGGTCTGACGACGCTGAACCCCTCGTCCAGCTGGTAAAAGTGGCCAGAAACCTCAAGAACATCGAAATACATGGCAGTTACCAGATATCTCAGCGGCTCATGGACGAAATCAATGAGAAAATTCCAAACGCTAAGATTACCGTCCATGCCCAATTCCCGTATGAGGAGGATGACTGGTATCGTGGTTGGACCGCCTTCAGAGGTCCTCTCGAAGGAGGAATGAATGGATTCAGCTCACCTCAGCTCCATTCTCTTCACATTGATAGCGGGTGGGAATTCGATGGTCAAGGACCGCCAGTCGTGCGGCGTAGTCTGGAGAAAATCATCAAAACTTGCCCGAATCTCCGTCACTTTATCTCGGCGAGACGTAATCTCAGAGAGCTCGAATTAAATCTATCGTATGACGATATATTGCCACAATTGGAGACCTTTGCATATATTCCCCTTTCATCTAGGACCTTGCATGTCTGGGGCGAAGTTACAGGGTGGAAAACTCTGAAAGTACTTAAGGTTTCGACTGTCGACATGTTCTGCCATTTTGCCCGTTTCGACTTACCTACTTTGGAGTCATTGACGCTTGCGGATCCTATCTATGACGGATGGCGGACGGCTGATCAACTGAATGCGCTTCCTAAGCTGAAGGCACCCATCCGGTCTCTAGGATTTTGCACAGTAGACGACGAAAAGCTTCCACATCCTTTCCTCTGCCAGTTCTCTCAAACACTGATTGAACTGACAGTAAGAAATTCGCATAACGTGTTGGAATGTCCATTCTCCGCTGCCGAAATCCGATTATTGCGAGAATCATGTCCTAAGCTGCAAAAGCTCGGTGTGCGCCCTCGTGTTGACAGGGAATCCCCAAAGTGGCCATATGAAGTATTTGAAGAGTTGGCTTGGTTCGAAAATCTGCAGCATCTTGTTGTGCACTTACCTGGCCTTGAAGATGACAGCATAACGGCTCGCTTCGAGGATGACGACAAACCATCTTCCGTTCGCTGCTTGGATACTCATAAAAACATCTATGAGCTCAACCCAGCTTCACAACTCTTGCGCCTCGCATTTATTGATCTCTGGGATTCCGCAGACTCCTTTGATGAAATTATGAAGCGGTTGCGATATCATAGCATTAGATTGGACAACGAATTTGTGTTCAGGGGGAGAGGACCCGCTCATTGGGACTATAGTACCTTCTCGAGGATCGAACGCTCCCCGCAACTAGAGCTCTCCTGTAGGCCTTTCAAGCAAATGTACAACTTCGACGACTCGGACTGTGAACTTGATCACTCTGACAATGTTCTCTGGTTTGCTAAGCAGCTTGGTCCTGGCCCGGACTGGGCGAGGCGAGAACTGCTGCCCAGGGGACTCATGAGAGAAGAGCACTTTAAGGAAGATCAGGTGATGGTGCAGCCGGCTATTGAGGAAGCGGCAAAAAAGGTGATGAAAGATGAAGAACAAATATTGAAGCATCGAAGAATCGTGACTCAGGAACTCATGTCGTGGAAAGCAAGATGGGAGCTGGAAGAAAGGTATGGCAAGTACTGGTGCCTTTACGATGTTCTCTACCCGCGGCGAAAAGATTAAGACGAAATTGGAAGCAGGCGCACTCTTGTGTTGAGGAAAAACCGGGAAATAAGCCTTCAAATCAATTTGCCTCGCCTAGCCTTTGAACAAGAAGAAGACAATTCGGTAGATATCGGTTCGCTGGTTTTGATATCTTAACATAACAGATGGTATTGACAGCTTGCAAGAGAAGTTTGGTGCCCTCGACCGCTTGTGCTCAATTTTCGACTTTCCTGTGACAGGAGATTATCATATCGACCCTATATAGTATACAACCGCTGTAACAGACTACTTTTCCTTCAAAATAACCTCTAACTCATCCTCAATAAAGCTCTCCCTCATCCCCTTCTCCCTCGCCTCCCACCCCAACCCCCTCAACCGATCCGCCCTCGACCTACTATTCAACCCCAAAAAAGCGGGCGTCGCCTCCCCACACAAATCCCCATAATGCTGCACATCAATCTCCCTAGGCGTCGGATCCGGCAACCGCCCCTTCTCATGCAATGCTTTGCCAATAACCTCCGCAACCTCCTTCCAAGAAAACTCCTCCCCATTCTCACAAAAGAAATACGGATTCTGGAGCAAGGCATCTGCATTCTTTTCGTCTTCCATGTAGTGCAAAATTGACACATACCCCCTCGCAAGATCCAGTACATGTATCTGCGACTCGACGCTTAGTCCCTTCCCCACGTGTCCCGCGTACCCGTGCTTGAGCGCGAATCGCGCGAAATCAGGGTTCTGCATGCTGAGGCGGTTGTGTGCGGGATTGATGCCATAGACGTTGGGCGGGAACATTATGGCTATTCTAGCGGACTGGCCGAGCGCTTTTGCGGCACGGATGATGGTTAGGTCGATGGGGCGGTGGGGTGCGGTGTCGGGGAGGCTGTTTATGGAGGCGGGGTCGTTGTCTGAATAGATCTTGTCGCCTTTGTAGGCGCCGCTTGCTTGGTCGTCGAGCAGGGCTGTTCCTGAGGTGTGGATGAAGATTGGGGTGGTGGAAGTGGGAGAAGTGCTCTTTTGTTGGAGGGCGGAGAGGATGGCGTTTACGGAGGGGGTGTGGTCTGCGCCGGCGGTGTGGATGATTATCTTTGAGGGATTTGTTAGTTTTTTGCTTTGATTCTTATATATATATTCTTGTATCTGTTGCGAGGAAGAAGGGCTGGAGGTGAATACATATCATGCATTCAACACGTGACACTACGTACATCATTTTGTAACACGTGTTTCTTGACGAGCTCTTCGTCGTTGAGATCGCCCTGGATGGGGATCCCGCCTGAAGCTTTTATCTGCTCGGCGTGCGATTGTCGGCGGATGAGCCCGGAGACTGTGTATCCCTCGGCGACGAGCAGGTCGAGGACGTTCCACCCGATGAATCCGGGGCCGACGATGAGGGCGGTTTTCGCGGCGCTCATGTTTGACTTCAACGGTGCTTGTGTTTAGTCGGTGGGTCTGGTGTTTTTGATACTGAAGGGGAAAAGGGAGAAGTCAGGTCGATTGTGGAATTCCTGTAGGGATGTTTTTTTGGCGGGGTTGAGCGACGTATTTGAGTACGGGTGTTGACTGGTTCCTTGTCTCAAATGGCTCTTTCTTTCCGAAGTCGCAAATGCGCAATCGCTAGGGAGAAGTTCGATCAGTTACAATCCCTGGAATAATTACTGGCTGATCCCTTTTTTTTATCTTTGTCGGAAGGGTTTGCGTGACGACGGATAATCAGGGTATTTCAGCGTGGAAGGGTGGGACGGTCGGAATTGTGTTCCGGGGGTGATGTCGGAATCGGAATCGGAACCGATGGTGGGGAGGGGTTGTTGTTGGGATCGGGTGGGTGAGCCGGGGTGGAGTAGGGGAGAATTGAGGCTGGACATTGGAGAGGTGAATTTTGGTTAAGGGAAGGTGAGGGGAGCGGGGACTACGTCGCTGTTGGTTTGGATGCTCAAGTTGGTTGCCATCTGGGTAGATATCAGTAAATGTCCGTTCGCTTGGCTTACGTTGCTGAAGATGAGTTATATAAAGTTGGCTCAAGTACTCAAGTTGAATGCATGATACCTAAGTATAATATTGTAATTATTCATTTCGCTATAGGGCAGATTGTTTTCAATCTATCTGGACACAGTATGTAATATTTGAACAGTCCGTTTGAGTTTAGTGCTGTGTTTGAATTCCAAACAATATCTACCTACCACGCGACATTGAGAATTCGCACTGAAGTATCGTCGCTTGCAATAGCAATTTGCAGCTTCTCCTCGCTCGTGCTAGGTCTCCAGACAATCTGGTTGATGGTAGCTGCTGGACATAGCTTCTGATCTACCGCGTTGACAGAAACGCTGTCCAAATTTTCAGCCCCGACGCTACCAACATAGAGCTCTCCGTTCTCAAGTCCAAAAGCAAAGCGTACCTCACCCCGAGCTGAAAGCTGCTCACTGCAGGCAACAGCTGTAACAGAAGCCTTTGCAGCCACTGTTCCTTTGAGCTGAACCTCGGTGTCCGTAATCTGCCATATCTTGACAGATTTATCTCTCCCCGCCGTCACAAACGTCGGCTGTGCAAACGGGGTCCACGCCGCGCCTAGAATCATTCGAGAATGCCCCTTTGGATTCGAATACTTGAGCGCATAGGCTGATTCTTCAGCTGTGCGTTCCCAAATCACCCACTGCCTATCCCTTCCTACACTGACAAGGTATTTATCATCATGCGAGAAAGAAAGCGATGTAATCGTCAACGAGTGAGCTTTTAGAGGCGGTTTAATTTCAGACCATTCTTTCGTGTCGTAGAGACGGATTACCGCGTGGTCGATAGAACTTGCGCGACACGCCGTAGCAATAAGACTCCGATCTCGACTCACAGCCACAGCAGAGATTTCGTAGCCGTGGCCATATAGCTTTTCGGTTTCGGGCCAGAGTAGGTGCCGGGCGAGGTGGTCTTCAAAGGGCGGGTGGTTGAATTCCAGGGTGGATTTCCGTACAATGGAGGACGGGTCTACAGCTTCTTGGTCGTCTTCATTGCCATTCTCTGTGGCTTCGTCGTCGGCGACGGCTTGGATGGCTTTGTTGGAGAGACCGAGGACGGGGATGTTGGCGGCGTCGGGGAGTTGTGTAGCACTTGAGGGAGTTTGAATATCACAGAGTTTTGTGAGCATTTCTGCGACGCCTTTGGGTTCGTCGAACACGCGGAGGAGTTTCTCGTCAGCACCTGAGATGAATTGCGAGTTGTTGATTGTGGCAATGCAGTTGAGATCGTAGCCGTGGATCTGCGGTCGGGAGAACTCGTGCCATGATGGCTTGGTGTTGTCGTTGCGCTTCCACTGTGAGATTAGTCGTGTGGTTTGGTCGGAGCTGGTGGTGAGGAGGTATGAGCCGTCCTTTGACCAGCATATTCCCTTGACTTCGCGTACGTGGCCGGTGATTGCTACTTGTTGGGTCCAAATGTCTTCTGTGGGGGAATACGTCCATTTTCTCCAACTGCCGGTCCGACCTAGAGCGACGACGGAGTTGCCGTCTGGAGACCATAACCCGATCCAGAGACCACCTGCACTTCCCGTGGCGCTTGTTGAGCCTTTTTGAGCGCTAATTTCACCAAGGCGCGTAATACAGACCCATACTCCTGAAGAGGGGTCGGATTCCCAGATTGAAAGGGAATTGTCTTCGGATGTTGAAAGGAGTTGGAGCTTTCCTTCTCGGTGGCGCCATGATGCTGTGTATATCCAGTCTTCGTGGCCCAAAAGTAATGCTTCAAAAGTGATAGAATATTTGGACTCTGCAGACTCGAAGCGGTGGGCTTTGTTTGATAGTGATTTCCCGAGGACTCCTAGAGCGGGATCGTTCAACGCGCTGCTTACTGCTGGGAGCTCTTCTCCTTTGTGTACTCGCCAAAGACGAATATACTTATCTTGACTTGCAGATGCCAGAAGAAGGTCGCTGTCGTCACTTGGGCTTTCGCGGGTGAATGACAGAGCGCGGATCCATCCCTCGTGGCCGGTGAGGGTAGCAGAAAGTTGAAATTGGGTATCTTGGGAAACGAAAATTTGAATAGTGCTACGAGTTCCACCAACTGTTAGAATGACGGCGGAACCATCCAGCTTCGCAAGTGCGAGGTTCAAAGGAAAGTACCTGGGCGTCAGGGTAATGGTTTGTGTGAGTTCAATGTCAATCGATGAGAAATCTGCATCGTGAACCAGCTTCCAGAGTTTGACTGTACCGTCCGAAGCTCCGGTAGCAAAGATGTTTGAACCGTGCAAAGTTGAAATCCGTGTGATGGGACTTGAGTGCTCCGTAACAGACTTGATGAGCTCAAACTCTGCGCCTCGATCTCGTCGTCCACGCCAGATCCGGAGGGAGTGGTCTGCTGCACCGCTGAGAAGCACCGAAACATTTGAAGACTGGGTTGGGAAAAATTTGACAGCATTCACAGGTTTTGTATGACCACTCAAAATGGTTCGAACTCCTTGTAGCTCAACATCCTAACGTTTGTTAGAATCAGATGGGAGTAAAATGCATAGGCCACTTACCTGTGGATCCCACAACGCTACGCAATTATCAGCGCCAAAGGCCAACAACTGTGAGCCCCCATCATCCCAGTCGGCAGCCGCGGGATTTCTGTTGCCACCTATGCAGGTGAACTCTGACGAAACATTCATTCTCACCACAATGCGTGTGTTGGCGTTTCTTGGAAGGTATAGTCATCGATATCGAGGATTTCTTTCGCGCTAGTTTTAGCTTAGCATTCCTAAAGTGGATTAGCGCTTTAATGCCCAAAGCAAATCCGAACTTGCCTTCTACGGTGTGACTTACCATGGTTTAGCAACCTATACTCTGTCACTTGATTTCGAATTCCAGATGGAAGAGACGAAAGGAAGCGATGTCATTCAGGTAGCGGTGGAGTTCTCGTATGTCGTATCCTCACAGCTTCTATGATACCGCTGACTGAGGGAAGGGGAGGGCTTGAACTGCTCTTTTCCAATGAACGAAAGCATTCGCTGTCGATACCGGCCAATGACGAATCTGGATGCCCGTCAAACATTGCATTCCTCGTGCGGTATCTCTGCGAAAATGTCATGAAGGATCATAGGAAGGATCTTTTTGTGCTTGATGGGACCGTGTAGGTGTCAAGGGCAATCATGATGAGTACTAAGGACCCTACAATTAACTTTGAACAGAAGACCTGGAATTTTGGTACTCATTAACGACGCAGACTGGGAACTTGAAGGTGAAGATAAGTACGAGATACAAAAGAACGATCATATTATGTTTGTTTCAACGCTTCACGGAGGATAAATATCATCCTTCAGGATGAACGACTACCTAAAATATACGCACTCTTCTAAGCAAGCAATGCGGCAATAGATCCTAAAAGTACAACATAACAATCTATGCGGCACACTTCTGTATCCACCAAAGGTGAATATGTGTAAGGTTTCGCTTACCAAAGAGATAAAAACGAATGCATACCTATCTAGGCATCTAATCTAGTCATCTCGGAATCCTTGGCAGGTGAACCTCCGCTATCTCTTACAACTTGGGCCAAGTGTGCTGAATGGACGATCTCGGAGAGTCCCTTTAATCTGTTTCTCGACTTAGTGTCGGCTGCACGTTTTGCTGCATCGGTTTAGTGCTGACGTTCTCTACTCTGCGGAAATTCTATGCCTTGATATTAGTTGATAACCACAGCTCTCCCGAATCTACGCAGTCTTTTATCCTTTTTTTTTTTAATTCTCATACAATAATCGCAATGTCACCACCAACTTTCACCCACCCTTCAGAACTCGCTGTAAAGATACATGATGGCCTCTTCGCTATCGGAGGAATCGGTTATACCATCAACTACATTCTCATGACACGCCAATCGATACGCGATCGCACATACTCAATGCCGCTCCTGTCTCTCGCATTCAACTTTGCTTGGGAGATCGTTTTTGCGCTGTTCGTCGCCGATCGAGCAGAGGAGCAGATTGCCTTTACAGTTTGGATGATTATTGATATGGGGCTGATATATGGGGTGGTCAAATACGGTGCCAACGAGTGGAAGCATGCGCCAGTTGTGGGCCGCAATATCGGCAAAATATTTGCAGTTTTCCTTGCCTGGTGGTGCTGGGCTTTATACTCGCTGAGCATTTGGTGGCTGGATGCTGATAACCTGGTGAACCCTAAGGTGGGCAGGAGCCACAAAGGCGTCGAAGGACGCGATGCTGAAGAATTCGCATACTGGACTGCGGTTGTCGCCCAAGTCATTCTCTCGGTAGGCTCACTGGCTCAGCTTTTGATCAGAGGGAGCAGTCGTGGTACTTCATATTCAATTTGGGCGACGAGGTTCATTGGTAGTCTAGCGGGGCTGAATGGGTGTCAGGTATTTTCGTACTATAAATGGCCAGATGTGTATTCATACTGCTCAAATCCCTTCGCGATTTGTTTGGCCATCACCTGGGTCGTGGTAGACGTATTGTATCTGGTGTTGCTGGTTGAGATCAAAGGGAAGGAGCGGTCTATTGACAGCAAGGGAACTGAACCCAACGGAGCACGGGCAAAGATATTGTAGCTTTGTAATAGCTATTGGAAAATCTAATAAACATTTTATAGCAGCCTGCTGGACACCGTATCTATAATACTCGTGCCAATGAGAGTAAAGCGAATGCCAAGACACTCTGCACGTGCGAACGTGAAAGCGCGATCATGAGGTCCGCGCGTTCTTCTACTCCACTTCTGTTTCCATCCCGCAAACAACGGCTGGCCAACATTTTCATTCACTAATTTGGTATGCAGGCATCAAAATGGCGTCTTCTGACGACGACGAAGAACTCAAGCGAGCTATTGCGATGTCGCTGCAGCATGCTGATGCCGCGGAGGTTATCGATCTTGTGTCGGATGAGGACGAGGATGATGACATCAAACGAGCCATCGCCATGTCCCTTCAGGAAGACCGACAGTCCAGGAGCAACGTATTTGAGGATGGGGATGAGTCTCTGCGACAAGGTGTCTCTCACTCTCTCCGGCAAAAGAACGACTCTGACGACGCGAAGATTACCTCCGCCCACAACACACAAGCATTCGGTAAAGCCAGCAGCTCTTCTCGGTCAAGCGCTGCCATCATCCAGTCGACTCAACCTAGCTCAGAGAATGCCTCGAAATTAGCCTCTCAGTCAGTAGCATTCTCTCAGCCAACTGGCCTTCTTGGACTTGATCGGAAAGCCATGGAACAAGAACGGCTCGCAAGACTAGGTAAACGGAAGCGCACTCCTTCACCAGAGCGACCTTCGAAACAAAAGCCAGCGGCGCTTCCTGCCAATATATCGAGACAGGAAGGCAACCAAAAGACGCCATCAGGACTACGGTATCCCAATGGCACAATCAAACGCACGTTTGGGATCCGACATCCGCGGAAAGATGACATCACAATCGAAGAAATTCTGGAAGCTCCAATTGTCAACATTGCGGTCCTCAGCACCTTTCAATTTGAGGACCATTGGTTTTTCGACAAGCTCAATCCTCTGAACACAAAACAAATCCTTTTTATGAGTGCGAAGGGCGATTCCCTGCGACAGAAGCTGCGTGCAGAAATTGAGGCTTGTGGGATTCCAAATTTTAAGAAACATTTCCCTCCATTACCTCCCTCTACAAATTCCATGCACAGCAAATTCATGTTACTATTTAGCGAACTGAAACTGAGATTCGTTATTCCTACTGCGAACTTGATACAGACCGATTGGGGCGAGGTCAAGAACGACTGGCAGCCGGGCGTATTTGAGAACTCAGTCTTTGTGATTGATCTACCCCGGAGAAGCGATGGCAAAGTGGGCAAGAAAGAAGACATGACTCAATTTGGGCGGGATTTTATCCATTTCTTAGAGAAACAAGAAGCGTCCGCAAATATCATCGAGGGGGTGTTGAAGTTTGACTTTTCCCAAACCAAGCACCTTGCCCTTGTTCACTCCATGTACGTATATTCTTGCGAATCGCCAAGTTATGGCAGCTAATATAAGGCAGGGCTGGTTATCATACCCGGGCTAGTCAACATCCTACCGGCCTCCATGGTCTTGCCAATGCAGTACGGAACCTTAAGTTGGGTAAAATCAAGCAGTTGGAGCTTGACTACGCTGCATCGTCACTTGGGGCCCTATCAGAGTCATTTGTGGAGAAACTGTACATGGCGGCACGCGGTGAGTCACCTGGAGCAGACTCCACATACCCCGATAAGTCGACATCGTCATGGTCACACGACATGCGCATCTACTATCCGAAAGATAGCACGGTTCGCAGTAGCATTGGCGGCCCGGCTTGCGGCGGCATCATCACGCTGGAACGAGCACATTACCAAGCCGCAAAATTTCCAAAGCAATGCCTCCGCGATTACAAGTCGACACGGCCGGGATTGCTCTCACACAACAAACTGCTCTTTGCGAGGGGACGAAGCGACGATGGGAAGGCGTTTGCATGGGTGTATATTGGATCAGCGAATGTGTCAGAGGCGGCGTGGGGGAATCCAGGGAAGGGCAAAGCGAATGATGGGAAATGGTTGTGTCGGAATTGGGAGTGCGGAGTGTTGGTACCGGTGCCAGAGGAAAAGCTGGCAGCATTGGAGCTGGACGAAGGAGAGACACCGCCAATGAGCGTGTTTGAGGGGACAGCAGACGTTCCGTTTGAGTATCCGGGAGAGGAGTATTCGAGCAGCGATCAGCCGTGGTTCTTCAGGGCATGATAGATAGGATCCTGAAGGGATGGATGGATGGATGTATTTGGTGTTTTGGATACTCACTGAGTAATTACTCAATCTACATGGAAAGAATGGATGGTCCTCTTCCAAAACAGGAGCTACCGTATTCAGCGTAAAGCCATTCGCCCAGCCACTCCGCTCCTCCTCCACACATGCCACCATTTTTGCACAGTGGCCGAATCGGCGTCCGCGCTCAACGATGGCGTGGCGGCATCCTTGCGCGGATCGCAGCTCGGACTAAGCAATGCGGAGGGTCCGGAGGAACCAAGGTGGAACCTCGAAGAAAATCCACCTAGGCTTCCTCCGTATCTACATTGGAGAGCATTCGCTTCCAAAGTAAGCCCAGTCATTACCCCCCCTGGGATCCTTGGAATTCGGTCGCAATGGCATAGACGACACCAAAGACTGCTGTTCGGATGCTCTTCAATGAGTGCTTGCTGCCGCCTGCCATGCCTCCGCCTGTGCCTGGTATCCGCCGTCCTCTCTCTGGTCGACTCCCGCCGCACAACGATCACCTCCGCCCCATCACCGTCCCCCATCATGTGCTTGTAACTTCTCCTGCGCGCTCGCACGCAAACTCGGGAATGGGCAAGGAGCTGCCCCTTCATTTGATACATCTTATCCTCAGTCATGTACGTGCTGTCGCGGCCCAGCCCGCTTTTCCGGCCCCTTCAACCCCAACAGAGCCGATGACCTCATGGCACCTGGCTGATATCATTCTTGTATAGCTCGACGATGCCGGCGACCTTGCGCGGGCAACTCGGACGTCTCGACTCTTCTATTACATGACCTTGCCGCGTCTGTATGAGAATGTCACGCTGCGCTCATACTCGGAAATACGTTATGTTGACGGCCGCCCGGAAGGCTACGGCGGCGGAAGCCCCTTTGCCTTTGCGCTCAACACGTTGGTGACGCGCAACGTCACCGACTACATACAATCATTCAGAGTGGTAGGAGAATGGCGCGAACACGACCTGGACGATTACTCCAAGGGACGCGTACCAGACAACAGCATGATGCTGCAGGTTGCCATGCGCGCGTGCCTGGACAGGATGAAGAACCTCACTTCCTTTGCGTACGTTGCGATAAAAACACTTCCTGTTGAAATTAATCACCGCTGACCCTGCTAGCTGGGAGCTGAACATGAAACCGTTGCAGACAGTATACCAGTCTCTCGTGGCCAAACCCAACCTCACCTCCCTCACCCTCCGCTTTCAAACTAAACGTATTCCGGGACCCGCTACAACCATTGGGCCATTGCCCAACCTCGTCACCCTCGTCGTATACGATATCGACCCACTATGTAATCCTGACGATATCTCTGGCTTGTTTTTGACCTCGACGAAACTTGAGAACCTGAAAATGCATTTCAACCCACGCATGCGAGACACAGGCGAAGAATCCGTAAACCTAATGACGTTCTTCGGAAGATGTGTCGCAGCCAAGCGTGCAGTGCCATTCAAGCGGATGGCATTGTATAATATGTACGCGCGAAACCCTGGCCACGAATTTGAGGCCATGAGTGACCCCTCCAAGATGGAAGAGCTTACTTTTATTAATTCGATGGGATCATCCAATCCCATGACCGTCTTCTTGGACGATACATGGCGAATTAACTCCAAACATCCTATACCGCACAACCTTAAGATGGTTAGGCAAGATTTGGCGGACAAGGAGCACGTAGCGATGCTCCGCCAGTTCCACGGACTTGAACGGATGTATCTTATCAACAACCCCCGCAGCAAGGGCTCGAAGACATGCAGCACAGTAGCAACGCCTTCAACACCTACAAGCGGTACACCTACGATCAGCAACGGTGCAAGCACTTCTGCAAATGGCACACCTGTGACGGAGCAGCAATGCAGAGGCATCGCAAGCGAATACATCGCAGTGATCCAATCCAATCATCGCGGAATGCGCCACCTGCTCCTTCCCGCCCACTGGCAACTGAGCGACAACGCCCTCTTCAAGCTGTGCCAATCATTACCCCAACTCGAACAACTAGGTTTTGCCTCTAGTGTCCCGCCCCTCGAATCCCTCCGCCAGGTCCTCGCTCTTGTCCCCAAAATATTCGCACTCCGCTTTCTTTACCAAGCTGGTACCGAATTCGCCGAAAAGTTTCTTGAAGAGTCCGACATCGAAATGCACCGGTTCGCCTTGTCCACCGAATTCTGGCGACCCGAGTACAAGAATATTCGGTATTTCGGCATGGGTACCAATCTGGTATTCAAGTTAGGCGGCGTCATATACCCGAGTAAACCGAAGCCTATACCCGAGGGTCAGGAGAACTCATTCAACGCGAAGATGAATGGACCCCGGAGGGTCATTCAGAGGCTTTCTAGAGAGGATGTCAAACATATTGAGATTTGGGGCATGGATACTACCGAGTTTGACCCCAAGTTTCCGTAACAAAAAGTCGGGGCGCGAATTTTTGGATTGGTGCTTTTGGGGTAACTGGAGTTTTTGGACATATCTAGAGGAAAGGACTTGAAATGGGTTTGGAAGAATGGGGTTTGCTCCACCCGAATGGTTTTTTTGTGGTTTTTGGATTTCTCCTCTTGGCAAGAGTTGCATACATGCATGTCATGTTGGTGCTTAGAGTTTGGTTTTGAGGTTGGTTTTACATCATGTACGATTTTTCGAATCTTTTGGGGATCAGGGGATGGGTGGCAATATGTATATATTGTACGAAAACTGAGGTACCAGGTTGGGTCCATCTCGGCAATAGTACCTAGGTAATTGGAGTATGCTCTCTTATGCGAACAATTATAATAGGCTTGACTTGTGCTTTGGATTTAGTGGATCGATTTGAGGGCGTTTATCCTGACTTTCATGGTGTCCTAGAGAGTGCCGATTGAGCAAACAAACGGTATCTAGACGCTATTACAACAGCGAGCTATCGATTCCAAACACCACTCGTTCCTATCACTCCTTATATACACTCATCCTCCCCTCCCACCAACCCTAACCCCACCACACTATCCCCAAGTAGATAGTCAAAAACCCAGCTTGCGTCGTGCCCCATAACCATCAGCTGTTTTCTGTTTCCCTCCCTCGCTCCCTCCCTCCCTCCTCACTCCGGCCGTTTACCCCCGGACAAAAACCGGACGAAAACGCGTCCGACGACTTAGGTATCTTACCAAAGGTAGAGACTAAACTAAACACCAGCTAGTAGTACGCTATACTACATGAAATAGTTTACTGGGTGCTTGTCTTGAATTAGGTGTTACGCAGAGGGTGGGTGAGATTTTCTTTTGGTAAGGGGTATGTGGTGGCAAGAGGACTGCGTGCCGAGAAGCGTGAGTAAGGTGATTAGTGGGGATGGGTGGATTGGTAATGGGACTTGATTTGCGTGATGTGATGTGATGCGATGCTTGAGAGTAATGGGTCTGGAATGTATTCTTGGGAGGTGGGATGGGATTGACTCTCTGGTGGGAATGCTGGCAGAGTGGGTGTGGTTGGGATGGAGAGAAATTAGGATTGGAGCGATTTCGGGTGGTGTTGTGAGTCTTGGATTTGAGAAATTAGCACTTCTGATTCTGATTTTAGTTTTGTAGTAGCGAGTCAATATGCTCAAGGGTCTTGAAGGATGGTACTGTTACACATGCGTTGACGAACAGCTAACTAAATATTGGTGACCCGATTACTAGTGCGATATAGAATGGATTGTACAGAATTTCGTCTCCCACCTCTTCGCTAACTCAGAAGGGGCGAGAGAGCCTGCAACTGGAGCCCGAAAGCGCCGATGAGCAAGACTTGGTAGGAATCCCTTGGGGAGTTGATGGGTATTCTAAGAGAACCAACCTGCCAAGAAGCCAGAAATAACTGCTAGTGGAACTCTCTCGAGGGATATAGCCTCGAAAATGATGAAGGCTAAGAAGAGAGAGGACTGACAAATCAGAGATACATTCCCCAAAACCAACAGGGCTGAGAGCCTGGGTATTCTTGCCATCCTTTGAGGCGACTATGCCGCACATTCTTAGGATTGCCGATGTGGGTAAACGAAGCGCATTACGTTAGTTGTATTCTGCAGGGGGAGTGCAAGAGCGGATGAGTCTTGCTACTCGTGAATCTTCCATGCAAATCGGCCTTTTTCCATACAACATTCGTCTGTGCAGCAGTACCCACAGCTCATCCGCTCTTGCACCCCCTTGTATTAGCGTAGTGCGCTATGCTATATCATTGGTGTAGAGTGTGAGGTTGACGTATATTGTAAGGCCTCCACCCGCATGCTCGTATGAACCGAGGCCGGAGACGGGCGGGAGGATCGACTTGAGGATGTGTAGATGTTGCGGCAAGGGGTTAGGCCTTAGTGTTTGTGGTAGTATATATACTTTGATACGATCACATCATCTAAATAGTCAATTCAAAGCAGCTTCGATTGCAATATCGATTGCATACCATTTGAAGACCGTTTTAAAGACCTGCATTTCTTTCCTCCAAGTCCTCTTCGACCTGCCCTGTGCGGCGTCTTATAATTGTTTCTTTCTTTTGACAGTGATTGTTCCAGAGTCTGTCACCAATATGCCAGCCGTTCCCGAAGGAGGACTTGTCCTAATCACTGGAGCCAATGGATACATCGCCGGAGTCACGGTGCAGAAATTCCTCGATAGAGGTTTCCGTGTCCGTGGCACAGTCCGCGATGTTTCCAAGCACCAATGGATGCTCTCGCACTATGGCCCCAACTTCAGCCTCGTGGAGATCAAGGACACGACTGTGAAAGGCGCCTTTAATGACGCCGTCAAAGGTGTCGATGGTATTGCACACATTGCATCTGCAACGGGCGAGGGATACAATCCTGATCCCCAAAAGGTCATTCCACCTGCCATTCAGAACGCAATCGGCGTTTTGGAGGCTGCTGCAAAGGAACCATCTGTCAAGAGAGTCGTGTACACTTCTTCTCAAGCAGCTACCACGCAAATGGAACCAAATAAACCGTACGCCATCACTCCCTCATCCTGGAACGAAGAGTGCAAGGCAGCATGGACAATGCCAATCACTCAAGACCACAAGCGTTCTCAGTATAACTATAGCTGTTCAAAGGTGGAAGCGGAGCAGAGAAGCTTCAAATGGGTCGAGGAGAACAAGCCGCACTTTACGTTCAACAGCGTCGTGCCCAACGTCAACTTCGGAATTGCAGTCAAGCCAGAGATCACTGGATTCGGAAGCACGTCCGGTATTTTGCAACTGTTGTGGCAGGGAAATCCTATAGGAGCGGCCATGTTTCCGCCACAGTGGTACGTCGATGTTGAAGACGATGCGCTCCTGCACATAGCGGCTCTTACCCAGCCCGATGTCCAAAATGAGCGTGTCCTCGCTTTCGCAGGACCTTTTAGCTACAACGGGTTGCTAGAAATCTTCAAGAAGGCGTGTCCGGAGCGGAAATTCTTGGACAAGGTTGATGAAATTCCGGATCGTGGGACAGTGGAGAATGAGCGGTCTATTGAGCTTTTAAAGCGGATGGGAAAGAAGGATGGGTTTTCAACACTGGAAGAGACAATTCTAAAATGGATTCCTCAGATGATCAGGGGTGAGGAAGAGGGTTGGGTCAATGCGGGTGGAGTTACTAGGCCGCTCACGGCGGCAGAGCAGATTGCAAAGCAGTACGAGAATGCAAGGGAGGAGGAAAAATCGTTTTACTAAGAGAGATGATGCTAGGAAGGTTTGGTCGTCGTTAGCTGCCTAGAACATTGCAAAATATTAAATCTAGAAACCCCTGCAGAATTAAGTGGTTTCTTGTTCATATTCGATTTGCACTTGGCCCCGCTGGTCGCACCAGTTCGGCGCACAAACAAATGATACTGAACACAAGCCCGGTCGCCTTGATGTGGCGGCCTGAGTCAGATGGTATGGCGGATCTCTATTAGAACGAGAACTGATCCTTGCTGTGATATATATAAACATATATTCGACATCCTACCTTACAATATAGTACAAGCGAGACAAACGTATTTGGGATATTCATCCTTTATACTTCCAAGTTGAGTTCTGATGTATGCGCCAATCGCCGCTCTTGATCGATTTCCAGATTCCCCAAAATCCGCCAAGCGGCCAAATATTCCTGAGCCTTAGTTTCCAATCCGCATTTGTCATCTCGTTGTATTTCTTGATGTCAACATGCACCTTATCATGTACATCAGGGAACGTCGTGGCACAGTACTTTTCCCGCAGTTCTTCATGCCACTTGCGGTCAAATTGGGACCAAAACTCGTCCTTGTCGTAGTATGTGTGCGCGTACAACCATTTCATGCCACCAAATTCGCCTAACTTCTTCTCGAGATCGCGGTTCTTTTGGAGATATTCGTCCGGGTTCTTTGGTCCAAAGCCCCAAAGTCCAATGTTCAACATTTGATCATCTTTGAGGTCGCCTTTGGAATGAGGGTGCATAGTCGGCTGTGGAGACTGCTTGAGAGGACATAGCCAGATGGGCCAGATACCGAATGTTTGATCAGTGTACTTGATGAACTTCTCTGCATTTGGATAGGGTAGTGCCATGTCTTGTACAATGTAGCGGCTCACTTCGCCACTGGCATGGAGCGCACGGTACAGCATGCGCGTATGGCAGAAATCATCGAGGAACCAGCGGGTGTACTTGTTGAATGGAAACTTCATGTAAGTAAAAGCGGAGCGTCCAACCCAAAATCCACCACGGTCATAGCGGAACATGTATTCTGCTAATGGAATGTATTCGGTGACTGGAGAGGCGGTCGAACGTGTCTTGCTTTCAACATGTAGGTAAAACCATGGATCCCAAGGACTACTGAAGGTTTGTGGGGTTGTGTTCGGGGGAAGCTCGTCGACCATTTCGCCAGTGATGATAGCGCCATGGTCTTGGGAGAAGAGAATACCATCGACGTAGTGATTTTGCTCGTTCTTTGTCTGCTCACGGACCTCTCGAACTGTCTGGGAAACGGATGTGGTTGGGTGATATGTTGTCTTCACAAATTTCTTCGCCTTAATAAGCTGCAATTCAACAAGTGTAGTAATCCCCAAAGTTCCGACGGCGCCGGCTGCTCCACGGAATAAATCTGCGTTTTGATTTTCAGAGGCGTTGACCACCTCCCCATCTCCCAAGACGAGTTCAACTGAATTAACCGTCCGATCAAAGAAGCCGTACTTGAATGAACTGCTCTCTCCAGCTGTTCCCGCATATCCACCTCCTACAGTAATTCCAGGAAATTCCATGACAACAGGGGGTACCAGACCATAAGGAAGAGTTGCTTCTACGAGGCGATCCATTGGTACATTTGGTTCAACAAGTGCTGTCTGCGTTTTCGTATCAACTTTGAGCACATTTCGCAGCTCACTTATGTCAATGACGCGTTTCTTGAGGTTTGGACGCGTGCTATTGGTGGAGCCATGGGATATCCGGAAAGGCTCCTTGCGTATGAAGTAGTCCTTGACTTTAGAGGCCACCTGGGAGACAACACGTTGGTGCCGCTCCATATTGTACAATTATACAAAAGAAACAAAAGAATGAGATACACAACGCACTGAAGTCTAGTCTAATTGATGCATGGTATTGATGGGAATATGTTCGGAGAAAGATGGAGACGAACTCGGTGGAGGTTGATATTTTTCTCCGAATAAGCTAGTTCCGCAACGGGATTAGCGCCTTTTGTGATCAAGGTGCCCACATCTATCTACAGCTTGCAGATTTGCATCCTCTTTTCTCAATAATAATCACTCCTTTTTTCCTCATTTCGCCTCGAAAAAGGAGCAGTCTCACTCCCAAATGCATGCTAAATTGTCACATCAAGCCAATGAATCAGGGCGCTCGCACCACCTTCCTTCCTGTCACCTCGTATCTCAGGAGCTCTTCGATGATTTTGGGTGACTCGGCAAAATCATATACTTCAATCTTGGGTGTTATTTTGCCTTGGACAGCTAGTTGAAGAAGCTCGTCCATCTGAGCTGCGTTTCCTGTAGACGATCCCCTGATGACAAGACCTACGTTCCAGTTAGCAGGACATCCATAGCTAAAGCTCTCAGACATACCTCGATTTGCAATCTGAATAGGGGCCATAGGGAACATGAAATCGATAGGTGGGAGTCCAACACAAACAAAGACGCCATTATTGCGTATCAGTTCTGGTCCTTGCTGATATGCGCGCTCACTGCCCGCCACGCAGATTATGCCATGGGCACCCTCGCCATCTGTCAGATTCTTGACTGCCTGGACCACATTTTCTTTGGTGTAGTCAATGAAAGCTGTAGCTCCCATTTCTTTGCACAGCGCTTCTTTGTCTGCTCCGGCGTCAATTGCGATAACCTTGTAACCTTTGGTAGATGCTATTTGTACGCCTACGTGGCCGAGTCCACCTCCTGCACCGACAATGACAACGGAATCTCCAGGTTGAACCTCGGGCAATAACTTTGATACTGCACCGGCAAGACTTAATCCAGCACACAGCAGTGGGGCAGCAACTTCGCTCTTTACGCCGTCCGGGATCAATGTTACATAATCCGCATGACCAACAACATACTGCTGAAGCGTACCCCGTACACTACGCCCGGAATTCAATTGATCTCGACAATTGTTAATTTGGCCATTCTTACACGAAGAGCATTTCCCACACGCGCTCCACAACCACTTGATGCCTACTCTCTTTCCCAGCAATGACTCTGAAACGCCTGGGCCGAGCTTGATGACTTCTCCTACGCCCTCATGGCCAGGGACATCCGTGTAAACGCCCATACCCTTTACATTATGGCAGTCAGAGTGGCAGATGCCTGAGCACTCAAGCTTGACAAGCACTTCATTCTTGGCGGGTTGTTGGATCTCAAAGCCGTCGCGGATCTGTAGAATACAATCCGGCCCAGGGTTGTCAATCCAGGCGACCGTCTGTGTGGGAGGGAGCTCGCTGGCGGTCATCCTGGCAGCGGAAAATATTAGGCCTCAAGGAGAATCCGGGCGTCACAATAAGGTTTCCGAAATGTCCCTCGGATCTAGGCCGTTAGTCGTGTATGATCTTTGACAGGGTTATACTCAAGTACCACAATATCTTCTGAACAAGGCCGCGGCTGACTTGCTAGAATAGCGAGAGGAGGAAAAAGATTGTGCGAACGCGGGACAGACGATAAACGGCGAAAGTGGTGGTTGTTGCTGCTCTTTTTAGACATCTACCCCACTGATTGCCCCGCCATCGGAGAAGGCCGAAGCGGGGCCATACAGGGAGCCGTAAATTACTCCCGCCATAACCATTTCTTACACGAAGCATTGCACTATGGTAATGTCATAGCCGATGGGTTGCTTTATTTCTGTACCCCGAGCACAGGTGGTGGCTTCACCTACACACTAATTGACCTCACGACAAGAAAATAGATACCAATGATATCTTACGTTTCACAAAATATCTAGACCAGGAGAATGGGTGAAGTTAGGTAGCGACAATATGACTCATTACTTCTGAATAATGCCACCCATTCTGAATGACCAGAAACCCACTTGATGTAGTATATGGAGTGCATGTGTTCTAACTCAGGCGCACATCTTGGTCCGTTCGCGGTACTTTTCATCACACAAAGCTGGAGCTGTAGGCTTTCTGCTTCGTATAAATTTGTCTGATAGTCAATATCCGTACTCAGTCTCAACTGCAAACTCCCCATATCAATACCTGCAAAGTTTTGCTTTTAACTTGCTTAGTTTACAAAATAATTCATACAAGTACTTCATCTTTCAGCATCCTTGCCCAGCTACAAATCACGACCTAATACCAGCCATTCCAATTTTCATCCTTCTTAATACCATGCGGATTCATACTCAATATCCTCTGCCCAGGAATCGTCTCACTAAACGCCCCCTCAAAGACCCCGCTAATAGCCCTCCTTCCAATCTCCAAAAAACTATCATATCCCTCACGCTTCCCAACAACAGCAGCCCACTCTTTATCATCCGGGCTCCGCGCAGGGCCTAAATCGCTCCACCTCGTGACAACCAATGCCTGCTTAAATCTTTCAGGCCCACCAGTCTTCTCAGTTCTATCCTCGACTAATTTCAACTCGATAAGATATTCAGTCGGACACTCCAAGCACCGACGCATCGGCCTACACTCCCCGCAAAGACTGACGGTTCCGACTGCCTTTTGCGTACGCAGTTGCGTCAGGGCATTGACTTTCTGCACGGGGATGTGATCAAGCGCACACTTTGGCACCGCTGTCAAAACACCATACCGCCAGTGCGCGCATACGCTGAAATACGGCGTGTAGTCGCCCCTACTAAATAACAGCAAGCGTTTTGCTGCGGGCGTCATTCCTGGAGTGACGAAGACTTGCGACTTGATGCGCATCAATACGTGGCCGTTTCTCCCAATGTAATATGTACTTTCGTGAGACCAGGCCGAGTATGTGTCTTTCCATCTGCGCTTGAGGTTTTGATGTGGGATGCCGTATTCTGGGCCATAGAGCCAGGCGCGTTTAGCTAGTTGGACGAATGTAAAGGGGAGCGTGCGTCCTTCTGTTATGCGTAGTCGTGGAGGAGGAATTAAATTATTTGTAGCATTAGGGCAGTTGAAGAGTGGGTTTAGGATGTTTGCTGGTTTGAGGGTTTCGTGGCCGCATTGTGTGCGGATGTGCCATTGCACACATGCGAAGCAGAAAAGATGATCGGGTAGCTTCCGGTCCATTTGAAGGAGAAAGTCCACCCGATATTCGCGATTTTTGGGGTTGGCGAGAAGTTTGTAAGGTAATTTTCCTAGGCGCGTGTAGAGTGTATGGCATGTTAGAGACAGGTTGGCGACGTCGAGAGGGGTGAGGTAACTGGATATCATAGCCCAGATTTCAGGGCAGCCTTTGGCAAGGATGAGGGTTCCGTTGGGTTGGGAGTTGCTGTATTCTGGTAAGACGTCGATGAGTGTTTCTTCGGAGACATCTGTTGATTCTGTGTAGGAGAATGCATGGAGCATATCTGTGAGGTCCTTCCGTTCTCCAGTGTCTCGGTCGAGAGCTGCTGATTGATCTTGTTTACGCCGTGGCGGCTGCTTTGATATGGTTCTTGGGCGCACCGGATAGCTTTGGGTGGAATTGTGTGTGTTTATGGTAGCCAAGGAGTTGATGGCGGAATCATTCTTAGGTAGTGTTGTTCTTTGGGTTGAAGGTCCATCCAACGGTAAATTGAAGCCATCGACCGGGTGTCCAATATTGATATTCTCGCAATCATGGTCACTGCGCGCGGCACTTTTTTTGACCAACTTTCTTCGGTGTGGCAAGTGGTTGCTTGATCCAAGCCCCAGCCTTGCCCGGAAACCTTTGTGGGGTGGGGCAACATCGGCCATGGTGCTGATATTAAGTGAATGGGCTCTATGGCTCCCAGTCCGCACTTTAATTTACTCCATGAGGTTAAGGATTAACAATAGATTGCCAGAAATGTCGAATTCTCCGGTCTTGCAAAGTTCTTGTTTTATCATGCTCTCCGGAAACAGGTGGATTGTCGTTCGCTTCTTTCCGCGTCATCCCGCCTGCACGTGCCAAGATCCCCACACCTATGCATGTCATCACTGTATTGCATGACGCTACCACTAATCGAATATATCTATATCATCCACCAACCATTGCGAAAATATCTCCTGTGTATGAGACTTTCGGAGATTATTTTGTTTTGATCAGTAGCAGATAGTTCCTCGTATTTCCCGAATGACTACTTCTATACCTATGACAGTCTACGGTAGGCATCTGTATAAGAAAAGCATTCTACTCTGTAAGAAAGTGTACTTTGACTACAGAATTCTGTGCTTTCAGAAAGAGACAATTACTGCTGTTGAGTTCATGAGACACATCTTCATCTATAGCTAGTTCTCCCACATCGACGATAGCACTTTCTCCTTTCTCCAGCAAGGTTCCGACCGCCTCGCTGTTGAGCCATTCTATTCCGTACACAACTTTGCTGGTTTTTTTTCCAGAGCTTGCATGAGAATCTTCCTTCTCATGCTCAATCTGAACCTCCAGAGAGCCTGCTTGGTAGACTCGGGCTCTGTGCGCAACTGTCGTGCGCTGTGATTCCACCACTCCGGGAATGAGAACTTCGTCGCTGATGCAGGAAGCATTTGAGGAACTATGACTTGAAAGATTCGATGGGCTGGAAAGTGAGTCATTTGAAAGTGGCGTTTGGCGACCTGAGTTCTCTTCCTGCTCGCTGGTAACAATTTGACCCATTTGAGTTGTAGGCCTCTCGCTTTGTGTGTGTTCGGATGATCCGCTGGATACAACTATCGAGGTAAGGTTCGAAGAACTATCAGATGCGATTACATCCTCTACTGGATCATGTCGGATCACTCTTATTGGCTCTCCTACAGGGCCGGGAGGAAACGCAGTGCTACGCGCTGTCGATGTTGACATGGCTAGGGTCAATAATGTACTCTCATTGGGATCCGGATAACTTGTCTTCTCGCGCCGGGAGAGAAGCGTCGACAGACTGTCCCTAATTTGATTTTCCAGTACTGCATTGAATCTTCTTGCTATTTCGTCAAGATTTGGAACCATCGGTATTCGCCATATTGGATACAATTTTCCATGATGTCCAGGTATGTGCGTTTTTCCATTGTTATCAATGAAAGCATTGCAAAGAAAACAAGCATCTTTGCTTGAACATACTACTCGAGGTGGTAGTCTACACGGATTCATTTCGCAGTAGTACATCAGTTGAATTTCGGCATGGACCTTAGATTTCTTCAATATTTTGAGTGTCAGATCCGTGAATTGTTCGCTCGCTTGTGCTGCGTCCTTCTTCAACAGGCGGAGAATGTCCCCAAGGTCATATTGATGATAGGGTCGGCCAATCCGAAGTAATGTAGATGAGAGAGTGGGGTTATAATCATTGAATATAACCCTATTGAATGCCTTTTGGGGTAGACGCACGGGTATAACTATCATGTGCCGGACCGAAGAGTGCCGTTTCGCTGTACGGTACAAGTATCGAGCAGCCTCTCGATATCTTGCGACCTTGTTGATAATATTGAGAAGACTTTTTCTTAAACTTGGGCCCATAAGCTGGTTGGGTATGGATTCGAATAGTGGCTTCAAGCCGTCGATTTCTGAGAGCTGACCGATTCCTTCTACCAACTGCTCTAGTCGAGGTAGTGTCTGGTGGTTGACCCATGCATCCACGAGTCTAATAACATCTTTAGCTCTCTTCACATACACCGAGTAAGGAAGTACATCCCCCGCTCGGGTGCTCTCGGGCTGCTTAATGACTTTTATGCTTTCCGAGAGTGCTTTTTTGATGCCGAGCCTAGATTTCTTCCTTCCCGTAAACCGTAGTCGACTGAGAATTCGAGCTGAACACATGGAGACGATATCTGTGAAAACAGCATCTTCAACTCCGTGTGCGCCATCTACAAATTAATGAATTGGTGACCTTGGCTCTTGATGACAGCATTACATACCATTTGGCATTTGGCCTAGTTTGCGGAATATCTTCTGAAACCCCTCATTCAACTGTGCCAAAAGCTGATCTCCATCGCTCGGCTTTGATTTGTTTACGGCCAGCAGCAAGCTTAGGCGTCCTTTAGACTGCGAGTTTTCTTTGATACAAACTGCCGGAATATAGTCCGGGTCATCTTTTATATAAGAAAGAAAAGAGAGGATACTGGCCAAGCACCTTTCTTTTTCGAGCGGTAGGGAATAGTCTTCTGGGTTTATAGGGAAGGGTTTGATCGGATTTCTCGATGGCAAGGTCGGTACGTCGTGCAGGAGGTGCAGAAGAGCGATATTCTCAGCGCAGGCCGCTGCGAGATGGCCGTGAGTCGAACTCATTCCCGGAAACTCTACAGATGATATCGAATATCACATGACAGTACTCAATTATCGATGGTTGAACATACGTTCTCATAACGGAGGGTAGAGAGAAATGGGATAAGGCTGCTGAGATGACACAGCTGCCTGCCCAAGGCTGAATACCAAGAGATGCATGTTCAATCAACCCTTGCAGTTGGTGGGGTTCTGCAGCCAGCCTTGCATATGCCCCTCTGGATCTTGGTTATCTACGTAGGTCATTAGCAGTTTGATGCTTCGATTCTAGGATACATCGTCCACTGTCCATGAATTTTATGATGTATAATCTACTCGCGTCAATCTTCCGTTGAAAATGATGTACTACGTTGGTTGCAAACAGCTCAATATTACTTTGATAATTAAATCCACCGCTGCGACAAGTGAATATAGATTTCAATGCTGGAACACAACTACTGTCCCAATCACATGTTCGTTTGCGTGTTTCACCCACCCTTTTCTATTCCCTACTACCCTCCTGAGGTTCATTTGCGATTCCTTGATAGAGCATTTCATTGCTCATCCAAGCATTTCAAATCTAGTGATCCGCTTCCTCCGATTTGATCATGTCGCACACGCTTCCTTGATGTATCATAATAAGGAACTGTCTTAAGTAAGTCTCAAAGTTTTTTAAGAGCTGTGGACTTAATGCTCAAATATCACGAACCAGCCTCTCTTGGATCGGTATAATAATGAACCCTCGTTTTTTTATTCTACGTAAATTAACCTAATTAAATACTTGTTTCAGGAGGATTAATTCCTACTGAGCCAGTGACAAAAGCTCATATAAAGCTCTCTCTTTTGTCGCGGAACTCAGGAATTAAACCCAGCAGTTGAAGCCACCAATATGGCCTACTATGCTCTAATGGCACATTTTATTTCGACTCCTAGAAATCAAATTCTCAGATATACCTAGTTAACTTTTTCCTAGGATAGAATGCGTCGAGGACTATGCGAATTTCCGGGTAAGGCCGGATGATCTACACTCTCTTCTCCGGACTTTTCCTTGCGACCAGAGAGCGTTTGGCTATAATAACAAAAGCAAGGATTCTCTGCAAGAGTTGGAAACTTTGAGTGCGCCAAAATTTAGGGCATTTTTTGTTTGAGATCCGCTTATGTTGATATGCCAACACTTGTCACTAGGTGTAAGGTCAACCAGATTTGTCTTCAGTGGAGGTACCTTGTAAATCTCGTCCGCGTCTTAAACCCTCCAGCCTGTGCAAGTGTGTGCCCCGCATTGCCCTAGGTCGGACATGCTCGGGGGATGTATGCCTCTATTATCGTGTGTGTGTGCCACAACGCAAAGTTGTCTGCCATTCAGGTTACGCGGGGCCAACAATGAGTCGCCTGTGCAAGGCGGTGTCACCTATACTGTCGGTAGTCCGATATGGCTGCCCGGAAGACTTCTAATACGTCAAGATTATATGCACCTGGCTTTATTAAGAACTGTCGACAACTCACCTGAACTTCGCCGACTATGAAATAGCATATATGAGTGCGGTGCTGGTACCTAGGTTAAACCTTATTAAGCCACAGCAGGTCCGAGACACGAAAACAGCTATATAAAACCCGACGAGAAACGAATATAACTAGGTCAAGTGCCTTAAGCCTCGTTGAGCAGTACAGTACTTCATTAGTTCAACACTCGATATTTCGTGCAACTGCCTCTAGTACTTACTTTTCTCAATTGCCCTTATTACCAGCCAAAATCTTCAGATTGCAATAATGGGAATTATAAGCCATATTGCGCGATACGTGTTGACTTGTGCAGTTTTGGTTCGAGGTTATCTTGAGGGAGGAAACTACAACCTAACAGAATCACTTATCAAGAATGGGGTCAACATGTCTACTCTACCAGGCATAGCAGAGCTGTCTCGAAATAGCCCTCGAAACCCATGTTCATTGACTGTGAGTGTCTTATTGTTCTACTCGGAACGATGAATCCTTTCATCTGAACTAACAGCTGCCGGCCTAGTGCAAATATCTTGAGATTGTTTTTGGAAACAATAAAGTCATAACGCGAGGAGAACAAGAGTACGACTCAGTCCGCACGTCGTATTGGGCGGAGCAACAGGCTTCTATCGAGCCATCGTGTATATTCACTCCCGAGAAGAGCTTGGACATTTCGACTTTTATATTGTTGTCACAATGTACACAGTGCCCATTTGCAGTCAAAAGTGGAGGCCACGCTACATTTGCTGGAGCCTCTAGCATATCCCATGGAATCACAGTTTCTATGGAGAAAATGAAAAAGGTGTCTGTGTCTCCTGATAAGCAAATAGTTTCCATAGAGCCTGGAAACACCTGGCTAGAGGTCTATGGCCGACTGACCGAACAAAGGCTTGCTGTGACTGGAGGTAGAGTAAGCACTCTTTTCTCTTTATTTCTTTTGAATTCATACTTCGCCCTGGATGGTTTGCTAACATTGTCGAAGCTTGTAGGAATCGGAGTTGGCGGCTTAACACTTGGAGGAGGGTTTTCTCACCATGTGAACAGCCATGGATTCGCGTGTGATAATGTGGATTCTTACGATATTGTGATTGCATCGGGAGATGTAGTTCAAGTCAATCAAATCTCCTCGCCGGACTTGTACTGGGCACTGCGCGGCGGTGGAAATAATTTTGGCATAGTGACGGCATTCCACATGAAGAGCTTCACCCAAGGGCCAATGTGGGGAGGATATCAAATCCACAACAAGACAAATTTCCCAGCCTTGATTGAAGCTTTTTATAACATTGGCAAAAAATCCGCTCAGGACACAAAAGCAGCACACTTCCTACTATTTCAATGGGATAGTACGACTCATACCCCGACTGCATCTGCAAATTTACATCATGCCGATCCGATCCCTGATCCTCAAATATTTGCAGAATATCGAGCCGTTCCAGCAATTCAAACGAATTTCTCAGTTCAAAGCCTCTACAAGCATACTACAACAATAGAATCGCCTAATGGGAAACGGCGGTCATTTTGGACGGCGACTTTCAAGCTTGACAGAGTATTTGCACTTTGGACAGCGAACTTGTTCTTTGAGGAGTTCGGAAAGATTGCAAGCAGGGGCGTAATATCACCTGCGATGGATTTCCAGATCATTTCTGAACCCCAGATCAAACAAACGACAAAGGCTGGCGGGAATCCCCTTGGTCTTAGTTCAGAAGATGGCCCTTTACTGGTGGTACTGCTGTTTCCTGATTGGTTAAATGTAGAAGACGATGAAAAGGTCGATCTGGCCATTGCAAGATTCTCCAAGCGCCTTTTCAACCAGGCGAAGAAGAAGAAACTGGCAAGAGAGTACTTGTATATGCCTTATGCTGGTCTATATCAGGCTGTCATTCCTAGCTACGGCAAGGAAAACCAGCAGAGATTGAAGCAAATTGCGAAGAAGTA
This sequence comes from Acrocalymma vagum, assembly GCA_028476805.1. Taxonomy (NCBI): domain Eukaryota; kingdom Fungi; phylum Ascomycota; class Dothideomycetes; order Pleosporales; family Acrocalymmaceae; genus Acrocalymma; species Acrocalymma vagum. Next base: position 41,424 of record JAQGEP010000297.1, read on the forward strand.
TGATCCGGCAGGGGTATTTCAAAAACTTCAACCTGGACACTTCAAGTTGGAAGGATCTCCATATGGAGGTAAGGGGTACGCCGGCTAGTCAAAATATTAGTTGCGAGAATTCCAGATTCGGAAACTGTATCAAGAAATATTTAGCTTGCTCTGTAATTGGAAGGCAAGTTTTGTCATTGTCACATTGATTAGTATTCAACTCAAACAACAAGTTGGTATGGCATAAAATGGTGTTTCTCCACAGAAATAGTTTACTAGCTCTTTACATCCGTAACATGCTAAGCTTCGAAAAGGTTAAAGCTGATGTCAGGGCAAGCATAGCATAGGTCTTCCGTGGTAACTTCCCTTCAGAAACGTAGTTCACTTACTTCTCCCTATGCAACATGATGGCGATGATAATATTAGTGAACATAGGGATACGATTATCGACAATAAGATGCCATGATAGATGATATTTAGATGGATCGTGGTCATTGTCTGGAAGCTCATGATGAATAGACTGGGATGCTGCGCCGCTGTTGCCATGCCGCTTCGAAGACGCAACGCCATGTACCCTCTTCTGCATTCCCGAGTACCCGGGAATATCACGCTGAATGGTACTAGTAAAGTACCTTCTTTTCCTGTTCAAATGCAACATATTATCTCTAAAGTATCATGGCCTACCAACACACAGCATTCAGGTTGTTCGCAGGCAGAAAGAGCGCCGCAGTTCGGAGAGAGTCACGCACTTTCCACATCAAAACTTAGTTTGGAAGAAAAGCCACGATCACCAATTGAGGCAAGTTTCTGTTTTCTGTTGTGCTAGAGAAATGGGATACTTTCCCAGCAATAAGATTTCCGGAACAACTCGATCAAGAGCGCCTACCAACATACGGCTGAACCCGATCCGCAGGAGCCGTGAAACACATCATGAGAATTGACCGCTCAATCCTTACAGAATTATTACCTCGGTGCCTGACTGCACAGTGCAAGGGGTCGCGGAAGCCAGCTCCGAAGTAGTCGCGAAGGAACCGCATCTTGTATTCTCTAAAAGAGGTCTTTGTGGATGAGATTTGGAAATATTCCGTATGCAATTTCTTTCATCTTACTTAGTTCAGCTGAGCTTGAGCCTGACTGCTCACATACTTCGCCTGACATTTAATCCCGTTTTGATCGACTACCTGCTTGAACACCATGACTTCTAGTGCTGATGCTGAGGAGGTCCAACAGAGCGGTAAAGCCAATATTCGATCAAGGCGCACAGACAAATAACGGATAGAAGAGGTAACAAGGTATATTTTTTAGGACATGATACACACGGCCTTTTCGAGGTTACCAGCATAGCGCCGATCTTGTTAACCCCGCCGCCAGGGGTTTTGGTAGGGATTTCAATGCCAAAGAACATTGTTTGAGAAGATAGATAGAACTTTTTATACAGGCGAGAAAGGAAACGAAGCTTCGCAGGATGAATTACATTTGATACATTCAGGAACCAGAGGGCCATCCTGCTTCATGGAAATCCATACGGCCGTATGTACCATGGGTATGGTACATCCGTGCGGGGCCGATGCAGATGCACAATTTGTACTACGTATAACTAATCATGGTAGAAGTACACTTCGCCGGTCAGGCTCGCATCAACAAGGTAGGCCCCGGGTAGTGAGGGCGCAATGAACACTTTTCAGCAAATAGAAATTAGACCGAGAAATCAGATCATTTAAAACAAAGTAGCTGAACCCATCTATAGGTGTTCGAGATGACGCCAGCCTTCATTCAGCTCTTCTAATATATTTGTTTCCGTGCCCAGTGTCCGCCTCTCAATCTTCTTCCCAATTAGACGTTCAACTTAACGCTCCGCTAGAAGACCGTAGACGAAAATGAGGATCTGGCAACTTCTATCGCTGAGCATATTTGCTAAGGCAGTGTTCGCTGATATTGGATTCGAGCCAGCAGATTTCAACGTTACCGCAGCGCTTATTGAAAACGGTGTCAATGTCTCCGCTATCCCAGAACTAGCACGATTAGCAGAGTCTTCTTCACCGAACGCCTGTTCCATTGCTGTGAGCGTCCCTCCCCAGGTTTATAAGTTTAAATCTTTCAACACTAATGACGATGCATGCAGTGCAAATCCCTTGAGGAAACTTTCGGTACTAGCAATGTTCTCACTCAGGAAGAGCCTGATTATAAGTCATTCACTGGGCTTTACTGGTCAAAACAGCAATCATTAGTCGCGCCTACATGCATCTTCAAACCTGAAAAGTCATTAGACGTGTCGACAGTTGTTCTGCTATCTAGACTTACGCGGTGCCCTTTTGCTGTGAAGAGTGGTGGCCATGCTGCATTCGCTGGTTCATCTAGTATTTCTGGTGGCATTACCGTAGCCATGGAAAAGATGAAGGAGATATCGTTGTCTTCTGACCACACAACTGCCTCAATACAGCCCGGAAATCGATGGTATCATGTGTATAGTCAGCTTGAGAAACAGAATCTCACCGTCATAGGTGGTCGAGTACGTTTCCTGAGCTTGATACAAGCAAACATGCTGACTGTTGTTAGGTAGCGCCAATTGGCGTGGCTGGGCTGACCTTAGGTGGTGGAATTTCGTTCTTCACTAATGAGTATGGATGGGCCTGCGACAATGTGGCTTCATATGAGCTTGTCACAGCAACGGGTGCTATCATTCAAGTTAACGCAACCACTTTCCCGGATTTATTTTGGGCTCTTCGAGGAGGCGGCAACAATTTTGGCATCGTTACCAAGTTCAATCTCAAGACAATCCCACAGGGGAAAATGTGGGGAGGACCTCGCCAATACCTTGAGCCGGAATTTCCAGCGCTTCTCGAGGCTTTTTATAATTTAGGCATCAATTCGGAGCAAGACACCAAGGTTGCACAGATTCTCTCCTTCGCTTATGCTAGCATCAAGATTGCTATAACTGAGCTGGAATACTCTGAGCCAGTAGCAATTGCCCCGGTCCTTGCTGAGTACATGGCTATCCCCTCTATTCAGGATGATACCGGTATCCGCACCCTTTCTGAGCTCACTGTTGGATTGGATTCATCATCAGTCAATGGAAGCCGGCAGACCTTTTGGACAGCAACATTCAAGCTCGATAAAGCTTTTTTGAAGGACGTCACGGATATCTTTTATGAAGAAATTATGGCGATTGCCGACGCGAAGCAAAGCATCCCTGCGGGCTCACTGCAAGTGATCACAAGGAAGCAACTGGCGAAAATGTCACAGCAAGGAGGCAATCCACTGGGCCTAGATATTTCTGATGGCCCCTTAGTTCTGTTTCTCTGCGGCATATCATGGAAAAATGAGACGGACGATGAAAGAATTATGAGGGCTTGCTCGAATATCATAAACAGAACACAGCAGGAAGCCCGAGCGAAAGGTCTAGGGAATGATTACCTCTACATGCCTTACGCTAGTCCATACCAAAAGGTCATCGATAGTTATGGCGCGGAAAACCAGCAGAAGTTGACGTGGGTTGCGGAAAAATATGATCCGACTGGAGTCTTCCAAGTTCTCCAACCCGGATATTTCAAGCTACACGGCGCACCATTTGGAGATTTTGCTTGATGGAAATGGTAAAAAATACAAGGTCATTACATACATAGCTATGTATATTCACCGTCATGAGGAGGGTATGGAACACATCTAAAACTGGAAAGGGATCGACCTGTTCACGAAATCAAGAGTATGATTACAAGTCAAGATCTTTAGATAAAAAGAAAGGCCATACAGCGTATATCACCTTCAATTGTAGCGTCAAATTTCCTTTCTTGATTCGATACGTTGCCTAGGCCCTACCCTCATATGGGCTATCGATTTTATTTCCAGAATATTAACATTATATTAGAATTATTAGGGCGATTGCTGTACAGATGACCGATAAGAGCATAGCTTACCTAGAACATTTCAAGAAACGGTCATTTAAACTCAATTTATCACAGCTTTAATTTAAGTTTCCGACTGGCGGCTGATATACCACAGAAAGAATTCAGTTCGCGCTCGTCATCGGATGCCTTGTTGGGTGATAACTGATTTTCAACCTTGCGGAGCTATCAGTCCGTTATCTTCTAATACACCAATTGGTAACATGAACTTCCTGCTCATGTCTTTAATTTAGCGATCGTGCTTACGTGAGCAACTATTTCATGCATGTATTGGGGTGTTTTTGAGCAGGATCTTATGCTGCATTGGTTTGCATCAAATCGCAGGGCGTACCTGATTTGTTCCATCATAGCAAATGAAACCGACAGCTTCCTAAGAACCGAGCGTAGCCATGAGAACCGTAATCTAAGCTTCTCGCTCTTTCATGGCATATTATCTTAGCCAAGTGGCCCCTTGCGAAACATCCCGTAGCTGCTTGTAAACGCCAATATCTCCTAATATATTCATTTCACTTATCTACTCATATTTTCGTCATGCCTCATAGTGAGGAAAAGAACAATGGTCGCGCATCCGATGAAGTGCAACTCGCAAGCCGAATATTCAAAGAGGGCAACAGTATATCATTGAATGCTACCGGCGAAGCCGCGAAACATATCAATGAAGAGAAAGAGCCAAGTAAAGCTGAGGACTGCCCGATTGAGGGACAAGATCAGATTGATTATATCCAAGGAATGCGTTTCTGGCTTATCACAACTTGGTACGGATTCTAAAACCTTAAGGTTTGACGATGATATTCTAATGTCCTAGTAGAATCGCACTGTCTCTATTCCTCACGAATCTCGAATTCCGATTGTGACGACATCCCTAGTAGCTATCAACAATAGTCTAAGAAGCTTTGGGAAGGTTAGCTGGCTTGTAACAAGTTATCTATTGGGTTATGTTAGTATGTAAATAGGCGAGATATCTCCATATGAGAACTAACAGAAATAGGCGTACTCGTTATTTTTGCTTATTTTTGCCAAGTTGAAGGATGTTTTTGGTAGGAGGGTGATGCTGGCGGCTGCTATCTCCATAACGTTTTGGATAAGCGAGTGGGCCAGACAAGTGAGCGGGCCAGAAAGTCTTGGCATAGAAAATCAAAGATATTATAGCTTATAACTAGTGTAATTCTTTATAATAATAGCTAAAAATTTAATATTATATACTATAATAGTTATATTATAATATATTAAACTTTTATAATATATAGTATAATACTTACTAACTAATATAGCTT